>PVJN01003247.1:24222-104176 GCA_004026805.1 Lasiurus borealis
ACACACACACACACATATATATATATTATATATATATTGAATGAACTTGGGCTATGTATATTTTTATGTGAATGCACACACACACACACACACACACACACACACACAGATATATGTTTTGAATGAACTTAGGCTATGTATATTTTTATGTGAATGCATATATATATATTGAATGAACTTGACCTGGCCCACCATGTTTGGTTTCCAGAAACACTCAAGCCTAATTGCTGGGTCAGCTGTAATAAATGCCCACTGCTTCTGCAGCTACTGCCATTAATGCAACCTGCTTTTGAGGAATTAATGAAAGCAAGTAATACAGCCAGTTATTTAATCATATATGCCATTTTCTTGCAATAAGAGAATTGAAACAGGAGATAAATATTACAATGTGTCTCTTACTTCCTTTGTCCCAGAGATAACTACTGGTAAGAATAAAATAGAATAGAATAGAATAGAATAGAATAGAATAGAATAGAATAGAATAGAATAGAATAGAATAGATAGAATAGAAAGAATAGAATAGAATATTTTATGTAAGTTTATTTATATATAAATGTACATATAAATTATATGCATATTTTAACACAAATGGGATTATGCTATATGTCTTGTTAATTTATTTGTGAGCATTTTTTTTTGCTTAGAAAATTCCAAAATATCTTTGTTTCAGTACACAGTGTTGCTTCATGATTAATAATAAAGAGAATATATTATGTAAGTAGTACATTTCATGATTTAAAGCATCCTTATGTTCTTTTAAACTACCTTTCTACTGTTTCACTGTTACAAAAAAGTAGGTATTATAGCTTACATCATTTTAAGCACATTTATATGAAAATGTGAATATTTTCAAGGCTATCCTTCCAGAAAGGAAAAGTTCATACGACCCTCTAAATGGCTCCCATTATAGATGTAAGTGTCCATTTCTTGTAACTCAGAGGCATGGCATATAAACAAGTTTGTGACATTCTTTAATAATAGCAAAAGAGAGGATCATGCTAATGACTGTAAAATCACACATCCCTCTTTACTAATGGGTTGAGTATATTTTTGTAGGCTTAATAGATGTAACTTCTTCAGTGAACTTCATCTTCAATGTCTTGCTCCTTTTCCATTGAGCTCTCATTCATTATCCTATAAACTCTTTACATATTATGAGGGATATTTTCACTTAAATTAGCACCAATTAAAACATTTCGTTACAGTAATACAAATAATGCATAAAAAGAAATGTATAAGTTAATTAAATATTTGATAAGAACCATGAATATTTAGAACATAAAATTTTCATGCAGTTCCTTATTTATTATACTGCGAATATTTACCTTTTGTTAGATATGTTGCAGTATTTCCTTCCCGTCTATTATCAATTTATTTGCTTTTATTACATAATATTTACTATGTGTAATATAAACACCTATATGATGTATAACGTAAATACCTATATTTTAATATAAACGCCAATTGCCCACCCCAAGGGTGGAACATTTTTGATAATTTACATATTCCTCTGTCTCATTTCTTGTAGTACCCCACTTTCTCATTCACAAACATGAACATAAGTATGGGTTATCATGTGCATGTCATAAACAACATATTGTCTGAATTTTTATTAAATTTATTTAGGTGGAAGATTTCTCCACATGCAGTTCAAATTATTTGATTTCTACTTATAAATGCAATTTCTGTGAATACGCTTTCTGAAAAGTGGTTAGTTTTATATTATTATAAAAACCGCATCATTGGACATGCCTTCTGCTGGTCATGGGCAGTGGCTACTTTCAAATAGAATTAACATATACACTACTTTTGTTTCCAAGAGAAGTTGTACCATGAATATGTTCATTACCAACATAAAGACTAGGAAGAGCCTATATTCTCTAACATTTATAATATTGCTAGAGGACCAGTGTCTGCAATTCATATATGGGGGTGTGGGAGGGGGAATCAGTCCAGCCTGCACCCTCTTGCAATCCAGGACCTGTCAGCGATGTCCGATGCCGGTTTAGGCCATTCCTCTCGCAATTTGGGACTGCTGGATCCTAACTACTCACCTGCCTGATTGCCCCTAATCACTCTACCAGTCTGCCTCATCACCCCTCACTACTCACCTGCCTGCCTGATCACCCCTAACTGCCTCTGCCTTGGTCCCCACCACTGCAGATTTGTCCAGAAGAACATCTGGAATGACGTCCAGAAGGTTGTTTGGCTGCCCAGGCTAATTAGCCTGTTATGCTTTTATTATTATAGAAGACATTTCCCAATTTTCTATGTCTCCTCCTTTGTAAAAATTTCTGCTCATATTGTCTCTTTTCTCTAATATTTTTAGCTTGTTGATTTATAAAAAGTATTTATTATTAATTTTGATCAAATTTTTGGAAATACATTCTAAAAGTTGAAAGATTTTTGCCTTAATGTTTTAGAAAGATTTAGTTTAAATGTATTCCAATGTATCAACCTTTAGTAAGTGACTAGCACTTTAGTGGGTAAGAAAACACTGACTCAATGGTCAGAAGAAAATTCACATATACTATTAAAATTTCAGTTTGACTTTTAAAAAATATATATATAGTTGTATTGATTTCAGAGAGGGAGGAAGGAGAGTGAGATAGAAACATCAATGATGAGAGATAATTATTGATGGGCTGTCTCCTACAGGCTCCCTACTGGGGATGGAACCTGAAAGCTAGATATGGAATTGAACCATGACCTCCTGGTTTATAGGTCGATATTCAACCACTGAGCAACAGTGGTCAGGAATATATTTGATTTTATGTGGTGGTATGAGAAAGGAATTATAGTCTATTATGATATACTATAATGATATCCATAATCCCTGTCTCATACCACGATGTAGAACTTGTATAATAGTTTATATATTATATTGCATGTTATATAAAATATATAAAATATTATATTGTAAAATTTATAAAATTCTATTGTAATAGTGTCAGGTAGGGATCCTTTTATTCTTTTTTCCCTCTGTTGGCCTGGGAACCCCAACTGCCCTCCCTTGCAGGCCTGGTCCCTGCCAACTGCCCTCCCCTGCGGGCCACCTTGTGGTGGCCATCTTGTGTCCACATGGGGGCAGGATCTTGTGTGTTGAAGTGATGGTCAATCTGCATATTACTCTTTTATTAGAGAGAATAATAACTGCTTTCCCCATCCTCTGCTCTCTTATTCACAATTTTCTTCTCCTTCTTTATTGCTGTTTTGTACAAATTTTAATCTATCTTTTTACTAGTGTACAATTCAACTTTCTACCAGGAAAACACCACCATAAATCAAATGTATGTATATGAGCACACTTCTCTTTGGACTGTCTATTCTGTATCATTCATTAATTTGTTCATCTCTGTACTAGTAACACAATCTTATAATTGCTACAGCTTTACAGTATATCTATATCTCACAGACCATGAAGAATCTAAGATATTATTCCTTCTCTGCATTTCTATATGCATTTTAAAGTTAACATATCCATTAAAATAAAATAAAAAAATTAATCATAATATTGACTGTAGTTTACATTAAGTCTATAGATCAATTTGGGGAGAAATAAAACCTGTATAATATCAATTAAATTCATTCATCCATGAATATAGAGTTGTTCAATTTATTTAGATATTCTTTAATAACTTTCAATAAAGGTTTTAATTTTCTGCTTATAACACTGGCATATATTTTATTAGATTTATTCTTATTGTTTTATAGTTAATGATGATATTTTTATATAAATCTTTATTGTTGAAATTATTACATATGTTCCCTTTTCCCCCATTGCTGTCTTCTAACCTTCTCACCTCCCCCTAAGCCTTCACGACCCTATTGTCTGTGACTATGGGTTATGCATATATGCATGAGTTTTTGGTTGACTTCATGCGTAAGTAACACCTAATAGAAAGAACTTTTATTACTAGGTGTTGTTTATTCTGCAACAGCAAAAATGGACTTAGCATTATGCTAACCCCTCTGCTTGCCTGCCTAATCACCCCTAACTACCACTGCCTGCCTGTCTCATGCCCCTAATTGCTCTCCCCTGCCAGCCTGACCACCCCTAACCACTTGTCTCTGCCTGCCTGATTGCCACTAACCACCTCTGCCTCGGCCCCTGTCACCATAGCTTTGTCCAGAAGGATGTCCAGAAGAACATCCAGTCTATCTAGTCTAATTAGCATATTAATCTTTTATTAGTATAGACAGCATTCCATTGTATAGATGTACCACAGCTTTTTAATCCATTCATCTGCTGAATGGCTATTATCAACAAATCAATAAAAAACCAGTGTTGGCGAGGATGTGGAGAAAAGGGAATGCAAACTAGTGTAGCCTCCATGGAAAACAATTTAGAGTTTCGAAAAGAAATTAAAAATATAAAATAGAACTACCATTTGACCCAGTGATCCCACTTCTAATAATATATCCCAAGAATTCAGAAAAGCCCATCAGAAAGAATATATATATATGCCTCTATGTTTATAGCAGTGCAATTTATAAGAGCTAAGATTTGGAAACAGACTAAGTGTCAATGATGGTATTTTAAAACTAATTTTAATGTTTTTTTGTTGCTGGTGTATACAAATATATTTGACTTTTATATATTAACTAGAGGCCCGGTGCATGAAATTTGTGTACAGGGTGGGGGTGTCCTTTAGCCCAGCCTGCTCCCTCTCCAATCTGGGACCCCTTGAGGGATGTCCTACTGCCCAGTTAGGACCGATCCAGGTGGGACTGCTGGCTCCCAACTGCTCACCTGCCTGCCTTCCTGATTACCTTTAACCACTACTGCCTGCCACCCTGATCACCCCCTAACCACTCCCCTGCCAGCCTGATTGATGCCTAACTGCTCCCCTGCTAGCCTATTTGCCCCTAACTATTCACTTCTGTGGGCCTGGTCACCCCTAACTGCCCTTCCCTACAGGCCTGGTCACCCCCAAATTTCCTCCTCTGTTGATCTGGTAACCCTAACTACCCTCCCTGGTAGGCTTGATCACCCCCAACTGTCCTCCCTTGCAGGCCTGCTCTCTCCCAACTGCCCTCCCCTGTTAGCCATCTTATGTTGGCCATCTTGTGTCTACATAGGGACAGGATCTTTTGAACACATGGAGACAGTCATCTTGTGTGTTGGAGTGATGGTCAATCTGCATATTACTCTATTATTAGATAGGATAGAGGCCTGGTGCAGAGGTGGGGGCCAGCTGGTTTGCCCTAAAGAGTGTCCTGGATCAGGGTAGAAGTTCACTTAGGTTGTGGGGTGGCCTGGCAAGGGGCCTGAGGTGGTTTGCAGGCCATCCATGACACTCTGGCGACCTAAGTGGAGGCTCTGGTATCTGGGATTTATTTATCTTCTACAATTGAAACTTTGTAGCTTGGAGTGGAGTCAAGGCTTCTGCTTGCACAGCCATTGAAACTTTGTTGCCTTACGCAGAGTCCCGCTGGCCAGGGTTTGCGAAAGCTTGGCTTCCTCCATGGCCACATTTCCCTCCTGCTCTCTCTGTGGCCTTAGCCATCTTGATTGGGTTAATTTGCATACTCGCTCTGATTGACTGGTGGGTGTAGCTGAGGTACAGTCAATTTGCATATTACTCTTTGATTAGATAGGATCTTTTAAATAGACACATTACTCCTGTTTTGTATAATGCCTATATTTGTTTATAAATTCATTTGGAATTCTATGTGAACAAGTTTCATATGCTAATAACAATGGTCCCATTAGTGATCTCTAATTCTTATGATTCTTATTTCTATCCTTGTATTGTGCTGTTTGGAACACCAATATTTTGTTGGTAACCACCTTATCTTGTTCCTAAATTTAAATGGGATAATTCCAGTTTCCCTGTTTAGGGTGATATTTGCTGTAGGGATTTTCTTTTTCATCTCTGAATGACTCATTTTATAAGGTTAATAAAGCTTTCCTCTATTCTTGATATCATAACTTTTATTACAAATTAGTATGAATTTTTTTCTGCATATTTTGAGATATGGATATGGATGATCCCATTTAATCAGTAAAATTATATATTTCTGCATTCTCATTATTCATTCATATACTCAATTGAGTATTGTTTATTTATGATTTTATATGGAATTGGAACTGGTTTGATAATTTGAGAAGTTTTGCATATAATTTTATGAATACATTAGACTATTTTTGTTCTTGATACCATCTTTAATTTTTATCAAAATTATATCTCATGAACTAAATTGCACTGTATGCCTTCATTTTCTACTTTTAGAAGCATTTGTAGAATTTTGAAAGTTCCATAAATTAAGTAGCACTTGTATAAAACTATTCCGATGAGTCTTCGATTTTCTTTTTATTTTTTAAAAAAGAAAGATCTTACGTAATTATTTTAATTTATTTAATAATTATTGAAGAAAATTTTGTTTCTAATTTTCCTAAATCAGTTTTTGCAAGTTAAATTTCAGTATGAATTTACCAGTCTCCTTTAATAATTACTGGGGAAAAAATCATATTTTCTAACTCTTCCTAAACCAGTTATATTTCTACATAAATTTGTCTAAATCCTAAAGTTGGTAACTATTTTGTCATTGAAGCCTACAAAAGTTCTTTAAAATAGGCCAGTGACTGAAACGTTTACCACAGAGTGCATTGTTTCTGGTGAAAGCCTGACTGTCCATGTGACTCACCATTGTTCTTCTACTCCATGATGATGTGTCATCTCTTATTCATTCTTGTTTTCTTTAAAAATTGTCATCATTGGTTCTTCAGCAGCATCCTACCCCAAACATAAACCCCATGTGACTGTCAGACCACTTACTCTCTGTAAATTGATTGCTAAATGGGTTGAAAAATTGACCTATCTCACCCTCTTAATCTACTCAATCCATGCTATTTTCTCTAGATTCATTCATTCCTTAGTTTTTAATTCATTAAATAATAGCCTTGGAGAATTATTTAATCATTCTGAGCATGATTTTTAGCTTTAAAATAAAATTAACATCGCCTTCATTTGACTGTTTGAAGATATAAACAAAATGTATATACAAATAAATTATACTGTACTATTCACAGATTACAGGATGGGGCAAAAATAGGTTTATGGTTGGGAGTACATAAAATAGTTTATCTTTATATCATTTATTAAGTATTATATTATTTTCCATATGAACAACTATAAACCTACTTTTGCCCCACTCTATATTACTAATGTAATTATTTTTTCCTTTATTGAAGTAATATATATATATATATATATATATATATATATATATATATATATATATATATTTGCTACTCCTCCATTTCCCTAACCCCCCCACATAAATATTATATTTAATATTTTTTGTCATGCCTACACTCAGGGAGTTCTTCCCTGCTTGACCTATTAAAAAAATAACACAGAATACTCCCTGCCAGTGCCCACGAAATTCACCTTCTCTACTGACATAATATATATTTTATTAGTTTCATTTTCCTTCCTCTACTAAAACACAAGCACAGGAGAGCAGAAAGTGTCTCTTTTGCTCAATGTGCTTTGAGAATGCTAAAACTTGTTAGGGGCATTTGGTAAACATTTGAATAAATATATGCTGAATATATTATCCTTGCTGTTCTTGTTAAGCTACCTTTACCCATTTTATTTAGTTGTTGCACAAATATTCTATTGTAGTGCAGACTACCCTGTAAACTACTAGTCTTTCTCATTAAATTATAGAAATAGGTCACTACATCATCATTATTAAAAGGTACTGATAATCATACATTATCAGTTTACTTATTTTGGCTCACTGTCATGGAGCTGCCTGTCACATTGGACAAAGATAGAAATTGCTAAAGATAGCCATTTTAAAGGAGGTTGTGGAAAATCAGTAATATATTATATACCATTGCTAGGATTGTAATTTAGTACATACTTTTTGTATAGCACTTTGGCAGAACTTTATATAATTAAAAATGAAAATATTGTCAAACAATCTACCTATATCAATCTATTCTATGTATATATTTGAATATGCTTTTTTTAAAAAAATACCTAATTTGATAGTTATTAACACAGTTTACAGTAATTTAAAAATATAGGCATTCTAAATGTTTATCAATAATACAATGCTTAGCCTGGCCAGCGTGGCTCAATGGTTGAGTGTAGAACTAGGAACAAGGAGATCATGGTTCGATTCCCGGCGGGGGCACATGCACGAATCAATGGTTGCAATTCGATCCCCAGTAATGGAGGGAGCCAACTGATGATTCACTTTCATCATTGGTGTTTCTATGTCTCTCTCCCTCTCCCTTTCTCACTGAAATCAATAAAAATATGCTTAAAAGTAATCAGAATGGCCAACAAAACTATAGAATATTATATAGCTTTTAAAAATAATGTAAGTGATATTTATCATAAGCTTTTGAATATAATAAAAGAATTATTCTGCCCAGGGTTCAGTGGTTGAGCATCAACCTTTGAACCAGGAGGTCATGGTTTGATTCCTGGTTGATGCCTAGGTTGTGGGCTTCATCCCCAGAGAAGGAGTGTGCAGGGGGCAGCTGATCAATGATTCCCTCACATCACTGATGTTTCTATCTCTTCCTCTCTTTTCCTCTCTGAAAACAATAACAATATTTAAAAAGAAGAACTATTCTAAGTAATATAAAAATATATCTTTACAACATATATGTGTACTATGAATGTATTATATATGAATATATTATATGTGAATACATTACATACATACATTACATTTTCTGAAAAAGTTCTGGGAGTATACATACAAACAATTCTCAGTGGTAATTCCTAAGGAGTGGTAGTGCCTCTAGGTTACTTTCTAAATAATATTTATTGTAGTATGGATTTTTATAAGTGCACACATTATTTTTTTCAATCTATAATAATAAAAACATAATATGTTAACTAGACCAGATGTCCTTCCAGACAGCCTTCCAGACAACCTTCTGGACAAAGCCAGGGCTGTAAGGGAAGCCAGTTCCAGTTGCCTGACAGCGGCCAGAGGGAAGACCAGGTCCCAGGCGCCAGGGGGAAGCCAGTGCCAGCAGCCGGAGGAAGAAAAGCTACTCTTGCATGAATTTCTTACATCGGGCCTCTAGTATTAAAATAAAGTGGAGGATAATGAGATGCCTAAAATTAAAAGAGTGAAAGGCAACCTATATATATTTAGAGTAAGGAAAATATAAATTGAGAAATCAAAGCTAAAAGCAATGTTATGGCAATATATTTACACAGACCTACAAAGTGGTCATGTTGCCAGGCAGTATTGCTCAATGTTTGACCTGTAAACCAAGAGGTCACAGTTCAATTCCTGGTCAGAATACATCCCTGGGATGTGGGCTCAATCCACAGGAGGGGCCCCGCAATGATTCTCTCTCATTATTGATATTTCTATCTCCACCTCCCTCTCAGAAATCAATATATATATATATATATATATATATATATATATATATATATATACACATACATACATACATACCACTTAAAAAAAGTGGTCTGTCATTGACTCCTATAAGTAGTATTGATAATAAATAATATTGAGGACATATTATGTGATAATCACATTTTATAGGCATCATCCAATTTTATTTCAGAACTGTCCCATAAAACAGCTATTCTTTTTCTCTTACAACAAAGATAATAAAGACATGGAGAGTTTCAGTTATAAGGCTTGTGATTAGCAGAGTCAGGAGGCATCACATTCAACTATAAAACAGGGCAAATCCTGGATGTCTGCAGTCTCGGCGGAGTGACAGAGATGTTGGAATGACTAAATTTTTGATTGCATAATTTCTTAATTCTGCAGAATAAGACCTACTTCTTTGAAGTTCAGAGACTATTAACGAAGGAGAAAAATAGCCATCCTGCCTGAGCTTGTAATTGTTACTATGAAGACTTCACTTTTGTTTGTCGTTATCTGCATAAGGACTTCCTGTGTGTGGCTCAACTACCCAATAATCTGATCATGATCCCTAGACTCTGGAGTCCGGAGCTGGACAATGGCATTGTTCTGAACTAAATGCCTGTGATGAACCTGACTTTAAAGCAAGTATTTTCCACAGATCACTGCTCTGGCATTTGAAAAGGGGCCCTGGACAGTAGCAGGGAGTGCAAGAGAGAGATAACTGTAACTATGGGACCTGTGCTAATAATTGCATTGCACTGATATTTATTTAACATAGAAACATTAGTATGAATTTTATTCTGAGCACTTACAGTAGTATAATTTCAATATTTGACTTCTAGTTTGTGGGAATAACCTAGGAGGCATATTTGAATCATATTGTTTGAAAAAAAAGAGAAGAAGCTTGTGTAAGGTTATACAGGACTCCACTCATGTGGTCTAATGTTTGCTCTCCTGGTGACAGAGAGAAAACAGGTCAGTGGAGGAAAATGACATTAATTAGTTAACGAGGCCAAATTAAGGACAATTTATTTCAGTGCATAGTTGTGACATCCAAAGTATATGATTTCTGTCGTGAAAATGGTTTTATTTTACTATATCTTACCTATTAACAACAAAAAAGAGATGATACTCATAAGATTTTGAAAGTAGTGAGTAAAATCATATTATGACTTTGCTTCTTTGTTAACTAACCTTTTCTTTACTCTTTAGATTTATCTGCTATATTTTACAAGGGGAATAGTTTTTCAAACAGATGGTTTAGAAGTTGAAGCACCCGAGTGTGTGTGTATGCATTTGTATATGAAATTATTATTATTAGCATTAGAATTAATATTACCTCACAATATTTAGAAGGGAGGAAAATATATTTGAAACAGGCTATTTTGAAAAACAGCATCTGCATTGCTTTCTTTTATGTAGTTGCTATTCTATGTTGGTGTCACTTTTGATATACTGATCTAGCTGCTGTATTCAAATAACATTATTTTTAGATATGGAAGGCTTATTTAATTAATTTATTAAAGTGAGTCAATGGTTATGACATTACCCTTGAACTTACCCTGGCATTGGTCCATTTCCAGCAAGACTGTAAACCTGACGCGGATTTAGTAGATATTGGAATTTTCTGTAAATTCTATACAGATGAAAACATGAAAGAAAAAAAATTAGTGGTACATCAACATTTTAAATAAATAGCGCCTCTCAATATTATATTTATATATATGGTTATAATTATATACATCTGATAAATTTTGTATTAATACTATTAAAAATATGAAAGCTCTATAGAAACTAGTGGCTCCTTTAGGAAAAGAAGCTACGTAGTCATTATAAAGCAATCTATACATAGAAAAAGCCAGCAGTCTGAACGCCAGAACAGCCAGAATGAGCAGTTGCTATGATGCCCACTGCAGCCAGTGAACCAGCGTGATTGAGGGGTGGGGCTGGCTGGCTGACCTCCCGTGGCCCCTCTCCACAGCTGGCCTCACCCCTGATCAGCTTCTCCCATCCTGATGGGGGATGGGGTGGCTGGCCCCTGCAGTCCTTACCCCTGACTGGCCCCACTCCTGATCACACTTTGCACCCCTATAAGGATAAGGCCAACTGGCCAACCTCCTGTAGCCCCTACTCCTGGCTGGCCCCACCCCGATGGGCCTCCACCACTCTGATCAGCCCACAGCTCCTCCCCCCAGTCAGACCCACCCCTGGTAGCCTCCCCTCCCCCAAAAGGGGGCAGGACAGGACAGCCAACCTTCCACAGCCCCCAGATCAGCATCCCACTCCAATTGGGGGCGGGGCCTGCAGGCCAATCACCTGTGGCCCCTCCCTGTAGCTGACCCAGCCCTGATCAGCCCTAATCAGTGCTGGGAGCTGGCCAAGCTCCTGCCATCTCCTCCTCCTGACAGGCTGGCCTGGGATCAGCTCCGACTGGCACCAGGCCAGCAGGACCCCACCCGTGCATAAATTCATGCACTGGGCCTCTAGTATAGTTTATAAAAAGAAATAATGATATTCATATTCTCCATAGGCATATGGATTTAAAACATTATTGTCCATTTAAGTATTATTGAGCTAATTAAGTTTTAAATAAATATTTTGAAATTATAAGTATATCATTACTTAAATAACTTCTCTAAACAGATCCTTGTGAAAATTAATAGGATATTGAGCCAACCTAACAGAGTTGAACACTATCTATGCCACTTATAAAATCAGATTGTGCATGTGTATGTATGCAAGCAAAGAAAGTGACCACATCTGCCTAATTATTTTAGATCAACAACCATTCAGATCTTAAAATTGCTAAACATTTCAATAGCACATATTAAAAAATTCATTTTTTTCTGGAAGTAATCAACCTTTTTACAACAAATGAAAGAGAAAAGTTTCTAATACATATATTGCCCATATGCTTAGAAGTCTTAGACAAAAAAGGTGAAAAAAATTAGTTTTTACATTAATTTGATATTCATGTACAATATTACTATATACAAGGGTGGGCAAAAGTGAGTTTACAGTTGTTCATATGGAGAATAATACAATAATTAATAAATAATAATACAAGAATACACTCTGATTTGCATACTCACACTATAAACATACTTTTGCCAACCCATGTATTTTTACAAACACATTCCTATAATGTTTGCTAGCAGAAACTCTCTAAATTCACTATGTAATATCTGCTTTATCCCCACTCCCCTATTCCCAAATCTGCAAGGACCCTAACATTCTAAATATTGATAAATCAGATTACCTAGTTTCTCAATCAAGATCTTAAGAGTCATTCTCCTTTATCCCAGCACCTGAACCTGGATGTGGACAATCTTCTACCTAGTAATATCTATAACAATAAAAGTATAATATGCTAATTAGACTTTCTTCCTCCTGTGGAACCTTCTGGATGAAGCTGGGTCTGCAAGGGAAGCCCAGGTCCCGGGTGCCAGAGGGAAGCTGATGCCAGCAGCTGGGGAAGGAAGGCTTACTCTTGCATGAATTTCAGGCATTGGGCCTCTAGTCTATCAGACTTGGCTAAGCCATCTCATGCTTTCACTCTGGCTTTCACATTCTTTCACCAGTTCTAGAAAAATCACGCCTCATTAGCCCTCTTCTATATTGCTATTTAAGAACAGTTAGGTTATTTCCAAGATGACAGTTTAAAGTGAATGTATTCACAATATAAAATGTTTTATTATATTTGGAATAGTTTATGTCTCATTTTGCCCTCCTCCCCCTTAATTTTTAACCTCACTGAATATCTCATGGTTCCTTAAAAAAAAAATGCCACGCCATTTCATAAATCTTTCTTCTTTCACTGGCGAGCATTTACTTATATCAAAACAAATTCAAAAGCGAGTTCTTCTACAAAGACTTCTCAGTTTTAAGAAATGGTCATTTCACCTGTGAACTTTCCTAGCATCTTTATTAGAAACATTTTCATTTCAGCATTTATTATGTGGCATTAAAATGAATCTGAATATTGATAAAAGGAAAGAACTTTTAAACAGAAATAAAACCTTATTGGTTGAAAAGTGAAGAATATTCTTCATTTCATTGAAATACAGCTGGCAATTAAATAGTGGGGGAAAAATTGCTTTACAAAATTTTAGTTCATGGAAATACTTGAACTTCATTATTTGGTAACCTCAAAGGTAATTTCTGTTTTATTGTCATGATGTTTGTGTTAGTGTTTTTAATCTTATTGCTCCTTATTTGGTTGAGAATAGTAAAAACTTATAGAAATAATTAAAGACAATACAACCACATATTTGTTTATAACTATACTCTTTGAAGGATATAAAGTTTATGTCCTGATGAGGTGATTTTCAAATTTGTATTAAATATTATGAATCAATCATTAATTCCATTAAAAATGACATTTTTGTATTGTTGGCCCAATTATTGGAACATCTTGGGATCATGTTCTACTAAATGCACACACAGGAAATCTTTATAATCTTTCTCTAGAAGCTGGATATCAACTGTGTTCCTCAGTATGGCTTACTGAATTCACCTGTTTACCTCAAGGGCTAGGAGTGATAGATATGTTAGAGAAAATTCAGATTTTATTTCGGCTGTGATAAAAATGTGTATAAAAGGATATTTGTTATATTAAAACTCCAATTATAAAAATAAGGAGAGGTCATACCAATATACTACAGACAGATTCTAGCATTACTTGTTTCACACCAAAATTAGTAAACCATGAGAAATAACAATGTTTTTACATACTTTACACCACAATTTTTATTAACCTATTTACATAGACATAACATAGAAATATGACTTGAGAAAAACATACCGTTCTCCTTGCTTCCCACCACTTTTGGGGTTTACAAAAACTAAAAGTGGATGAGTGCCAGGAACAGGAGTGATCTAGGAGAAAATTTTTTATATAGACAAATTACTGTTAGTTCGACATCATGGAATACCAATTAACAAATTCAAAAAGACGACTCTTTCATTCTTAAATGTGGATACCTAGATAAACCGTTCTGTTTAGTTATTCAGTTAATCACTGTGTTTTTGATACATCCATATCAACAGGCATGTTCCACAGAGAGTGATAGGATCTAGCTAGGTAGGCATAGGACAAAGAGAAAGGCAGCTTTGAAAAGGAAATAAGTGTGAATAACTATGAGATGAATTAAAGGTGCAATTTGTGGGACAGAGTAAACCAGCCAGAATTCGGTAGAGTATACTAGGAAAATCTATATAAATAAAAGCCTATGCAACTGGCCAACCATTCAATCAGTAGTTATGATGCACACTGACCACCAGGGGCAGATGCTCAAGTCACATTCATGGAAACATGGAACAGACTGGTGAGTCTCAGAGGAAGACAGGAGGGGAGGACGGGAAGAGATTAACCAAAGATCTTATATGCATATTAGAGGCTTGGTGCATGGATTCCTTGGCCTGGCCTGCAGGGATCAGGCCTAAACAGCAGTCCTGAATTGTGAGAAGGCACAGGCCAGGACAGAGGGATCCCACTGGTGCATGAATCCATGCACTGGGCCTCTAATATTAGAATAAAAATACAGTGGTACCTCGAGATATGAGTTTAATTCGTTCCGTAACCTTGAGGCGTGGGAAACTATGAGAAGCTCGAGTCGGGGTAAACTGGTGGGTCATGTGCAGCTGGCCGATCCACGTGCTTACTCCTATCTCAAATGTTGCTTGTATTTCAAAGCAAAAATCGCTCGCTTGACGGCTCGCATCTCAAAAATCTCGTATGTTAGGGCACTCGTATCTCGAGGTACCACTGTAATCATATTATATATACTTTTATGGAAGACCCGCATTTGGTGGCATGTGTAGAATCCATCTTCTCAACTATTTGTAAATAAGATGGTTTGAGGCATCTATCAGCTTAAAAGTCCCATTTCTCATAATGTTTCCACAGAGCTTTGATTTTTTTGCTTGGAGACTAGAGGTCCAGGTGTTTTGGACTATTTGGTAATCTGAAGTCCATTAAATTGGCCTGGTCTCTCCCTGCACTGCTTCCTTCACTTATCATTTCTCAGTGGAACAGAAAAAGGGCCTGTCCTACTGGATTTTATGTTCTAGTAAAGAAACAGACAATATAAACAGAAAGGCAAACATATGTAGTAGACATATCTCATGAAGAGAAATTTACACAGGTAAGGTGATAGCACTTTATTGGTGGGGGAGAGGGATGTTACATTATTTTTGATACTGTGGTAAAGGAGACACTTGTATTTTACATGAGTTCAGTGTTAAGAAGTAAAATATTAAAAACTATTTTACCCCTACCAATAGAACTCCCATTTAAATACAGTTTGACAAAACACTATTTTAATAATAAACATTTACAACTAATGGTATCCTCTCAATATTAAGATGAAAATTTTAGATCATTTACATTTTCAAAATAGATCCAAAGTGTCATTTGTTTTTATTTCTACCCTAGAAAGTATCCTTAAATATTTAATTTGACAAAAACAACCGTGTCCTGTCCTTCTTCCTGTTGGATTAAACAATCTAAGATGAAAAACTCTGCCAACACATTTCTCTCTCATTCGTAAGTGAAATTGGTTATTGTTTTTTTCTAATGACCACGGGCAAGGTAAAAATGTTAAAATTTTCACATTAGCTGTATGAGAATGTTGTGTAAGATATTCAAAACTGTTCTACTGTTATCAAACTAGTTTCCATTACAATTTATTCTGTTTCTGTTTTACTTTCCTTTGAAAAGAGGACAAGGCTTGTTGTTCCTGATTTAGTGGGAAGATGAGATGAATGAGCTGCATCTGTAGTAACTTTCCCATGTGTCTCCCTGAGTTACTGGTAAATGCGCTCATTCAATTAACGTATAGAAGTGCCTGCAGGTCAAGCCATGGTGCTACTAGAATGTAATACATACCTTTCTTCTCTAAAAGCCAAAATGAAGAGACACAGAACACATCTTTATTTATCCTCCTGTCATAAAATCAGATACCACTCCTAAAGATTTCACAGGCAAAATAGCAATGCTAACAGATGTGGGTTTTAGTTGATTTCTGCATGTGATCTGAATGCTCACTTCTTATTTTTATGTAGAGGTGAGAATCTCAAGGTAAAGAAACAAATGCTGAGCAAATCATTAAATCTAAACCCAAACACACATTGGGATGATCCTCCACAAACTCCACATTCAGCTTACCATTATACGAGACTACGAGGGGCCTGGTGCACAACATTCCTGCACTGGGGCGGGGGTGCCTAGCCTGCACCCTCTCGCAGTCCGTACCCCTCGGGTCTAGCCTGCAGAGGTGGGAGAGGCTCCTGCCACCAACGCTGCACTCACCAGCCGTGAGCCCAGCTTCTGGCTGAGCAATGCTTCCCCTGGGGGAGTGTACTGACCACCAGGAGGAAGCTCCTGCGTTGAGTGCCTGCCCCTGGTGGTCAGTGTGTGTCATAATAACCAGTCATTCTGCTATTTGGTCAATTTGCATATTAGGGTTTTATTATATAGGATATTAAATTCACACTGGGTTGAATATTTGGAATGTATTTGAAAACATGTTTTAGAAAACCTTTCAAAAATATTTATTTATTGAAATATGCAAATAATTATTATCTATCAAATAAGTACCCTCTAGAATAAATTACAATATGTAGATAACCTCAAAATACAAAAAATACTGATCTTATTTTTATGAGTGGATAAGTGGGTATAAATGGATAGATAGAACAAGTGGTTCATAACTTAGATAAAGAGTTGGAAGAATGATGCTACTCTACAAGATACAACAGTCAAATATCCAAAATAGAAATACAGGAATAATGAAACCAATAACAATCTTTCCTCATATACTTCCTTCTAAGAAATTAGGTTTCAAAATAAAACTATATTAGGATAAAACTTCACAAACTTAACATATTTACTTGTAAGTTCCCAGGCACTGTGGAATAGTCCCTCTTTGATAATGATGCTAACAGATAAAACACCCGATCTAAAGTAACCTGTATTTAAGAAGTGATGGGTAATTAAATATCAGCACCATTAAGACTGGTGCTAATGGATCGTTTAATGGTGTTATACTAGAAATGTCAAGGTTCCAAAGCAGATATGGTATTTCTTTCAATGCTCATTCAGAAAGCTTTAAATTCTATAAACTTTGTGACAAAACAAAAAACAAAAAACACACTAATCCAGCAGAGTGAATTTATGTCCCAGTAGACTATAGCCAAAGAGCTACAGCATTGTAGAGCCATTTTCAATTCTGACAAGTTAAAAATAAACAACTACTGTGTTCACTAATAATCCTATGTAATAAAAGGCTAATATGAAAATAAACCAAAAGGTAAGACAAGGGGAACAACCAAACAAGTGAACAACCAGTCGCTATAATGTGTGCTGATCACCAGGGGGCATGTACAGGACATGGCAAGTGTCGGCCGTGGCATGATAGTGAAGCAGGTGAGCAGGAGCACCAGACCAAGGCAAGGCATTGGTTGCTGTCATTAGGGCAAGCCTCTGGTAGTTAGTAAAAATTCTTTGCTCCTGCGTGCCATGGTTCCACCAAGTGCTAGCATCTGCTGCCATCACCAACCTCACTCACACCTGCTGCCAGCACCAGAGCAGCTGCTTGCACCCACTATCAGTGCTGGCCCTGCTTGCACCCACTTCCAATGCCAGGCACCAGATCTAATAGCTTGGCGCTGTCAGCAGGTGCGAGTGGTGGCTGGCGGCCCCAATTGCCGCTGAGGGCTTCTCCACCTTCCCCTGCTCCTGAGGGTCTATCGGGGCAGCAGCCGTTATGCACACCCGCTGCTGGTACCAGCCCCAATCGCTTCATGCCATCAGCGGGTACAAGCAGGGCTGGCCCTGTAAGTGCATGGGAGCAGTAGGAGCAGGGCTGCCTGCAGACAAGGGACTGGGGACTGGGGGCCATGGCTGGAGGGGCCAGGTGGGGGTTTGAAGGATGGGTCGATACCAGCCCCTGTGCCTCCTGCAGGCTCATGGTCCATAGTTCCTTCCAAGTTGCATGAATTCATGCACTGGGTCCCTAATCCTGAAATAAGAATCAGTCTCTTAGTAGTAGAGTACCTGCTATTGCTATTGAATTATCATATACCTCTTCATCCTTGGTGAAAAAATGATGGACAAAGGGTAATTTTGTAAGGTTGCCCCCTTTAATCACAGCTATGATCTATAAGCCAAGATAAGAGATCTCAGAATGTACATGCCAGCACCTTGACTTTTAACTTTTCAGCCTCTAGAACCATGAGAAATACACATCCGTTGTTTAAGCCACCCAGTCCATGGCATTTTGTTATAGCAGCCCGAGATGACTAGTACAAAAGTGTCTGATGGAAACTCAATATGCGCTTTGTAAAGGAAGAGTGAGAGCTTCTAGTCACCTTTATCAGGATGCCAGCATTGAATTTGCTATCATGAGGACCAGCGCCATAACTGATAATGAGGTGACCTTGAAGATATCATAGGTAGAGACTGGAAATGCTGATAATGAGGTGACCTTGAAGACATCATAGGTAGAGGTTGGAAATGCTAGACCTGGTGAAAATGTGGAGCTGCCTTATTAGCCCTGCTTCTAATGGTCCTACTTCTGGACTTCATTTACATGAGAGAGAGGGAAAAAATAAATTTGTCCGAACCATTATTATATTTTATGTATTCCTTCCATTCCCCGCCCCCCTGTAAATTCTGTAGTACCTAACTGTAATTGATATGAACAAAACAAGATCCAAAGGGGAAGAGACCTGCATACAGATGGAACCAGGCAGAGAGAGAAACTTGATCCTTCATCAAATTTGTAATTATTTCCAGTCCCTGAGTGAATAACTACAGAAACTTGATTTCAGAGTGTACGAATAGCTTCTGTATTTCATGTTATCTTATTCTCATTATTTTATTTTCACATTATTATATGTTGGCATTTTTCAGTTAATCCTTTTGTAATATAACTTAATAGTCTGAGATATGGGGAAATGTAGGTATTATTAGATGTGATATTTCAATTAGTATAATCAATATATTTTATTAGAGGCCTGGTGCATGACATTTGTGCACTGGGGTGGGGAGGGGAGTCCCTCAGCCCAATCTGTACCCTCTCATAGTCTGAGGGGTCGTTAGCACTGCTGCAAAAGTGGGAGAGGATCCCTCCATAATCACTGCGCTTGCCAGCTATGAGCCTGGCTTCTGGCTGAGCAGTGGTACCCATCTGGGAACACACTGACCACCAGGGGGCAGCTCCTGCATTGAGTGTCTGCCCCCTCGTGGTCAGTGCATGTCATAGTGACCTGTCATTCCACTGCTCAGTTGATTTTCATATTAGCCTTTTATTATATAGGATTCCAGATCTTGTTTTCCAGAGCTGTCTAAATCAGGTAAGAACTAACTTCTAGAATTCAGAATTCAGTCCAAGGGAGCTCATTTGTATTGTAATGCAAATCTTATATACTTAAAGGAATTTAAATAGATTAAAGAAATATAGTTTTCTTAGTTTCTAAAAATGAGTATATCTGATTTCTATGAATTATGTTTTATGGAAATATCTTACAATAAACTTTTTATGTTTTATATTTTGAAACAATTACAAATTTACAGAAAATGTACAAACACTGTAGAAACTTTTTTTTCATGAACAATTACAGAATATGTTGTCAAAATGATTTTTCATCACTTTTGCTTACTTTGGGATTGCCAACAAACAAAAACATTTTCTTACATAAATATAACACAACTTCAAAATCAAGACAATAACATGATTCTAGATTAGCTTCTTTTGTTAGAAAAGCCATTTCTGAGACAGCTAGTGAAACTTGACTGGAATCAGGATCAGACAACACTACTATGTCAAGTTTATATTCAACTTTACCAATTTTTTTTTGAACTAACTACATCTTATATATGCTTTGACATGAAAAAAGTTAAATTTTTATATTCAAATAATGTTTCCTTTCAAAAATTATGTTTAATGAGTTTAACTTTTTTTTTTATTTGTATTGAATATATTGGGAAGATACTGATTAACAAAATTATATAGGTTTCAGGAGCATAATTCTACAATAAATTATCTATGTTTATGAGTGTTTTCTCTTTTTGGCTCAATAATTCTGAAATAAGATGTACAGCTCAGTTATTTTAAAAACTGATTTATTGCCATCCTAAAATATCACATCTGTTTTGTGAAAGATTTTGGTAGAATTAGAGGGTGAAAACAAAAATATGAATATATTTAAAAAGTGGTTATCCTAAAACTATTTGCTCTTGTAAGTAAATATTTAGCATTTGAAATAATTTTAAATGGAAGATTAAACATAGGAAAGATGAGTTACTCTGTCTAAAGTATAAAAAAAATGCCCTGAATTCTCAGTCTCACATCACCTATCGCTGGACTTGATGCATCTCTACAGAACCTGATGCTTCTCAAAACAGTTTTTAAGAAAAGTTAGGATTGGGTAATGTCAAATAATCTAGAAAATATTAACAACAGGAAAAAGTATTCAAGGAATATTTTATAGCATGTGTAGTACTTAAAATCTTGAAGTATAATTATAAATTAGGTGTGAAAGGCATTTCACAAGGAAACATTTCATACTAGATTATTCTCTAAGGAGAAAAGAGCTAATCAGAGGAAATCTTATTCACACACATAGAGAGGCAATTTCATACAGTAAATATTAAAGAACATGGCTTCAGGATCAGGCTGATTTGAAATCCCAGGTCAACCACTGCTCCCTTAGTGACCCCATTTTAAAGAATTTTTTAATATATATTTTATTGATCTTTTACAGACAGAAAAGGAGAGGAATAGAGAGTTAGAAACATCCATGAGAGAGACATCAATCAGCTGCCTCCTGCATGCCCACTACTGGGGATGTGCCCACAACAAATGTGCATGCCCTTGACCAGAATTAAACCTGGGACACTATCCACTGAGCCAAACCAGCTAGGGCTAGTGACCTCATTTTAAATGATGGCTTGCAGTTCCATCAAAATGCCTTTCATTTCCAAATTCATATCTGTCTTCTCTCCCAAATTGTAGATTCACATATCTTTCTGCCTACTTGACATCTCCATTTAGATGTCTAACATCATCAGAAATTTCTCTCCAAACCTTATTCACGGAGATCCTTCTCCATCTTTTCAATTGCACAAGTCAATCATTTTTGAGGTGTCCCTGAAGTCTCACTTGTAATCTAGCCATCTTACATAAAATTATAGACCATTCTAATCCTTTGTCTTGGCACTTCTTAGCTTTTTTCTCTCCATTATCCCATATCACTTAAAAACTAGTACATTATATGTATGGAGACAGGGACTCACTTTAAAAGTTGTTGTAGTACTAAAAGTTGTTGTAATAAATTATTCTGGACATAGAGAGGGAGTTAAAATTACAATGAAGAAATGATTATAGAAGAATCAACAGGCTTGAGCCCTATGTGGGAAAAACACAACACACACACATGCACACACACACATGCGCATGTACGCACCAATTAAAGAAAGGTAATTAATTTTTACACATACACCATATAGTTGTGTATAGTGCAGAGGTGTTGTACAGTTTAATCTTGTACTGATTATAAAAATGAGATACTGCAAATAAGAAAGAGAAGGGAGAGGGAGAAGCAGTTGTGGTGGGGACAACATTGATTTATTTTTAGGGTATCTCAGTATAAAGTTCCCCTCTTTGTCTTGTGTGAAGAATATTACAAACTATACTTCTTTGATCTTCAAGTGACCAAAATATATTGGGGAGATACTGGTTAAGTAATCAAAGAATAATTAGGGACAAGGTAACTTTTGTTTAACATACTTCAAACAATTGTTCTGGTTTTCTACTTACTGGTCTACATGGGGATAGTCATCTGTATCTTCACAGCTCCTGCATGCTAAGAAGTTTCAGTTTCACTTAAACTTGATCATATGCACTGAAAGTAAACCTATGGTGTGGGTGATGACAAAGACAGAGTGCCTAACCACCTCTATTTGAAGTCCCCTAGGACTCAGGTTAATTAATGAGACTCATCCTAAGGTTATACATGATCTATTACTTCCTCTAATTAGAAATAATAATCCTGATCATTATGCTGGTTAGCTGGAAAGAAGTAAGATGAATGTGCTTAACTATGATTAATAGTTTTCTTTAAGCAGTGTAGATCTCTTCTGTCACTGAGTTATATGCAAACTGGAAAGCAACTCAATATTTTTAATGATATAATTTTTTTAAAACTCACAAAAAGTAATTTTCTTGTACATCTATTTACCTTTTCTGATAAATAAACAAACATTATATTTTAAAATCGATTACCACGTGAAAATTAATTATTTTACCATTTTGCATGAAATAGCTATCCAAATTTTAGTATTTTACCTTTTTAAATGGTATCCCCCAAATTCTGTTAATATCTATGTGTATCATATTTTACTCCATTCTACTGATGTGAAACAGTCTATTTACCTAATTATGAACTGATATTTTTAAATTCAAAATATTATAATGATGATTGCATTAAGTAAAATTTATTTGCCACTGTTTTGTGAGGGTAGATGTCTATACTTTGCTTCTTGACAACTCTCCCTGATATTTTTATCTGCCACAGAAAGCATGAAACTCATTGACATAACATGTTAGTCACCTACTGTTTTTAATGTGACTTATTTAGTTGGAATACAATTGAATATTTATAATTATTTTTGAATAAAAAAATGCAACTTATACTGACATGTCAGTGTAAAGCTTCTGAAACAGTGCACACACATTTAATTTTAGTTTAAAGTCTGGGTAAAGTATGGTCTGATTATTCAAATCTTAGGAAAGTGAGAGAAAAAAGTTATTCTAGTACATGTATGATTTTTATTTTTAAATCTACAAAGGTAAATAGAAGAAAAAGGTGGTCAGGAATTTAGCATTTATATACCTGTCAAAATTTTGTAGCCAATGAGATGGGGTACACACAGTAAGTTCAAATGATCCTCATTCAAAACTTAGCTTTACCAATGAGTAACTGTGAGGCCCTGAACATAATTTTACTTCTGAACACCAATATGTTCACTTCAAAAGTAGTAAATAATTATAATATTTATCATATGATAATTGAGGAAAATTTAGAATATTTATCTCATGTTATAAAGCAAATTCATTTAATACATATAAAATATTACTATAGTGCCTAGCATAAACTATTTAAAAAACAATGTATAGTTTCCTTTCCTGTTGAGACATGCCTAGCTGAGTGTGAAACATACTCAAATGGACATAACATCATAAATGATTAATCTGACCAGAATGTCACTCTGTTAATGAACTATAAAACTGATATGTTGCTAAATTAATAAAGATTTTTCTGAACACATCTTCTGAGCTATTCTGCATATTCAGTAAATGCGCTGATACCTTAATATATGCCCCTCTAGGAGCACAGCGATAACAAATATGAAAGCTACTAAAACGTATGCCTTAAAAATCTTACCTGCAGGCCTTGTCCATCCACAGTGACTGAGTTGGCTCTTTGTATTTTGTTCTTGTCGGTCACTTTGTTTGGCTGCTGGGAACCACCCTTTTCCTTTTTCACTGTTGCTTGTCTTTCCTGTAATAACAACAAATCTATTTAAACACTTTTTGCGTCATTTTACTAGAAGGGACAACATACAGATTTTCATGGCTACAAACTTGGGCCCAAATTACTAGTGACTAATACAAAAGCAGTTACTTTCAACTGGTTCAATACACTAGTATATGAGAGATACATGATCAAAATATCAGTTAAAGAAAGGATGTGAAAGAAAACCAAATTGCATTATCTCCAATTATGGACCCACTTATGACTCTATCAGTAGTTATTCAGAAATACTACTGCTAATTTTTCATAAACAATGATAAATATATACATAATATAGAATTATAGATTAAATATTCAGTAGTAATGTCTAAACATAATGCTTATAAATAAAGGCAATATTGGACTTTTAAGCTACTATGAAGTTACTATCAAGGCATAAACCTTAAAACTCACATTCCATCCCAACGAATCTCCTTGCTCACCATAATAAAAAAAGTTTGTCATAGTTATCCGCTCCTCTTTCTATTTCCTCTCCTCTTATTCTTTCTTCAGTTCACCCCAATAAATGCTGCCATCACTAATTTACAATCAGCTTATTGTGAAATTATCAATGACCTTCCCATGGCCACACCTGTTTATCAATCTTCATCTTCTCAACCTTTAAGCAGCATTGGACAGAACTAACATCATCTTCCCTATTGAAAGCTTGCCTCACTGGGTTTCCAGGTCATCTCTCTCTTAGCTTTCTTCTTACTTTACCCACTGTGCCCTCATAATTTCTTTTGCTGGTTCCTCCTTCAGTTGGCAGTCCTTAACACTTAACTGCCTCTACACTAACTCGCTACGTTAGCTTCATTTAATCCAAGGAGTTCGATTGCAATTCTATCATGAAGACTTCGATTGCAATTCTATCATGAAGACTTCCAAATTAATTTTCCTGTTCAGATTTCTTTCTTGAACCTTAACTCCTACAAACAAATGCCCTTTCTATCTGTCCACATGGGTGTCTAAAATCCATATCAATCCCCAAAGGTTCCAAAAGTGTGTGTGTGTGTGTGTGTGTGTGTGTGTGTGTGTGCGCGCACGCGTATGTATGTATGTATATTTTATCATTTTCTGTCTAGCCTCCCCCCACAAAATAAATTCCAAACTAGACAATAAATTACCACCTCCATCATTATAGGAGTTAAGCCATCATTATACTATTTGCCTATTTAACCATAACCAAGTGGATCAATTCAATTTCAACTTTGCCTCCTACAATCAGTTTTCTATACAACAGCACAATCATCCCTTCCACTCCAGCTACACTCCCTTCGGTGTGCCTTGGTCACAAGATCATGCTCTTAATTCAGGGCTCTTGCAATCACTTTGCACAGTACTGGGAAGCTCTTATTTGGGTATTTGTTGAACTTGCTCCTGTTATTTTGGGTGTCTGGTCAAATGTCAGTCATGGTTCTCTATTCCCTTTACCCTCCTGTGTGTGTCATTTGATACAACCTGAAATGTTAGCAGTTTCATACATTTAATGCTGGTCTTCCTCTACTTAATACAAGCTTCATGAGAGAAAGGACTTTGTGTGTTTCACTTTTCTACAATAGAGTGTAGATCAGGACCTGCCAAAAGTCAGGATAAATGGAAAAATATATGAATTTTAACATCAAAACAAAAATAAATTAAGTGCTTTAAGCACTATATTGAGGAACATTCTTCAGCCATGTCTAGGCTCAAAAAAAAAAAATGTCCTGCCGAAACCGGTTTGGCTCAGTGGATAGAACATTGGCCTGTGGACTGACAGGTCCCAGGTTCGATTCTGGTCAAGGGCATGTACCTTGGTTGCGGGCACATCCACAGAAGGGGTATGCAAGAGGCAGCTGATAGATGTTTCTCTCTCATCTATGTTTCTAACTCTCTCTCTCCCTTACTCTCTATAAAAAAATCAATAAAATATATTTTAAAAAATTGTCCCGATCAATTAATAATGTTTTCCATGTGTGCCTAAATGATTGAATGCCACTTTCTTATCACTTACTCAGTTATATATTTCCTTGTTTCTGTATTTATTTTTAGAGTGCTATTTCAGTTCTGTAATTTAGAAAAAATGTTTTTAAGTGGACATAATGGTAAAACTTTTAAAATATACCAGGGACAGATGACTTAGAAAAATTTTTGAACCAAAATAAATGCTCATCAGAATAGACCATTTACTTTGCAATTTCATGGTGCAAAGACATTACATATATATTTTTGTGTGGCTGAAAATGTATGTTACAATAAGACTCCTGAAATTCAAATTCTTTGGAAAATGATGTACTTATATATATAAGCATAATTTCTGGCAAAATATTGACATCTTAAAATATTGATCATACTTTATAAGATTACAAATTACAATTTTGTCCATAAATAGTAAAGAGTATAATGCATAGAAAGAGTTAATTACAGGATGAGGATTGGACTAAAAAAGCCTGAGGTGAATCTCATTTCTGCTGCTTAAATATTATGCAACCTTACAGAATTTATTCCTCCTATTTTTCAGAGTGTGTAAGAATTAATAGAAAGTGTACAAAGTCCTATTTCTGTGCCTATATTATGAATAATATAAAATAAGTGTGGTTCTGTCTTTAATGTTCATCAATATTACCATTATGCAAAATGTTTGTTATATTTCCAATGTGTGTGTATATGGTGCACACACACATACTAGTATATATGGCAATAGTTACATTACCATCAGTTTAGATAAGTTAAGCTCAATGTTTATATTTAAAAACATCTATAAGTTGTGTTAAAAGTTCAAAAATGGAATAGTATGAGTAAGTATGGGAATAGCTTCTTCCTAGGTTCTTATATACAGGTTAATAAAACATGATAACAAATATTATATAAATATCTATAATGTGAAAGATATACTTAAGTATCTTATATTCTAGCATACCTTTATAACTTATATTTTCCCATAATTTAATTAACATTAAATTTCTAACATACTTAGGTTATAGGAATTAAATATAATTTGAGTTGGTTCATCTCATTGGAAGTAGGTATTTGTGACCTTTCTATTTATATATGTGGTTCTAGAAAGTTAAGATATGTATGTCTGTAAAGAGCTACCACACCATTTATTAGCATGATTTTATTTTTGCTATGCATAGAGTTAAGGAAATTTCTCCAACTAGCACATAGCAGTTTTTTAAATGGCTTGCTGTCCCTCTAGGACATCATCTCTCTGAGTAAACTGTGATTAAGACTAAACAGATGTTTTGTAGTAACAATTATGAGATATAGTGTGTGGTGAAAGCAGGTTTATAGTTGTTTGCATAGAAAATAATGCAATCCTATATAATAAAGACGCAATATGCAAATCGACCATCATGCCCTCACACAAGATGTCCGCCCCCATGTGGTCACAACATGGCTACCATGAGATGGTCAGCAGAGGAGGGCAGTTCGGGGTGACCAGACCTGCAGGGGAGGACAGTTGGGAGTAACCAGGCTTATAGGGGAGGACAGTAGGGGGTGAACAAGCCAGCAGGGGAGGGGAGTTGGGAGTGACCAGGCCTCAGTTGGAGGCAACTGAGCTTGCAGGGGAGGGCAGTTGGGGGCAATTGGGCCTAAACTGGGAGTCAGACATCCCCCAAGGGGTCCTGGATTGGAGACAGTACAGGCAGGGCTGAGGGACACACCTCCCCATGTACAAATTTCATGCACCGGGCCTCTAGTAATAAATAATACAAGAACAAACTCTGTTTCGTGTACTCACAACTGTAAACCTACTTTCCCCCCACCGTGTATATGAACAAATTTTAAAAACCATAAATTAAATGTTCAATTGATAAAATGTCATTTTTTTGCGATCTACAATTACAAGAAAGAGGTATATAACAAGTTCAAAAATCCTCAGTGTATCATCTAGACAATACTAAAGTGGTAAACAGTTTTTTTTACACACATACATACTGAGAAGATGAAGCGGTTTCTTTGTTTGGGGAAAAATGCTTACCACATTGAATCTGTGGAATTAATCAAGCTGAAAATTTTACAACAGAAGAGACTCAGAACCATTTAATTTTCCCCAGGGCTGTTGATTATACTCATTTGTTTTATGTTTATTTCCAAATTCTGTAAGACCTCTCTCTGAGATCTTCGGTATATTTTATTTAAGCGGCATAAACTAACAGGAGGGTAGTTGGATACTTCTCATATTTCCAGTGAGAAAAATATTTACTTCTGTCCTATTTTATAGGAGGAGCAGGAAGCGAGGGGCGTGGGGGACCATGTTTTAAAACCTGCCGTCCACAAACATCTCACTGGTCTGTTTTGAGGGTTCATTAGCCCCGGCTTTCGGAGTGAATCCCACTGTTGCAGTTATTAAAAACTGCCGGGAAGAGCTCACGGACATTACTGTGCATCGCTGCTCAGAATGAAGCGGCTCTCTGACAACAGGGGGCAGTGCCATCCCTTCAACCTCAGGATTTTCTTTTCCCTTTGGGGGCCCCACATAACAAAATACATTTGTTATCACGAAGACATATTTTGTTGTGCCAGGCAAATTATGCCAGATATAAAAAGAGTTGGGAAATTATTGCTGTGATCGATAGAAATTATTCAAACACGGAAAAGAGCCACTCTAACCCACCTCCCCCCAAAAAAAAACTATATAAAGGAATATAGAACGTATAACTATATATAAAACACAGCTATTGATATTTCAGCATTTCCAAATATCCACCCTTTGTGTTTGCCAGGCAGACGTTGTGAATGCAGAATTCAATGTTTTGTGATCCTTGGACTCTCCAAGTAGCACAAGGCATCTTAACTCGGGGGATGTATTGTATTAGAACTCCAAATAATCACCATAATGCACGCAGAAGAAAAGCTGCAAAGACCATTCACGGAAAACCCAGAACAATGAAACAAATTAGATTTAAAAAAAAAAAAACAACACAAAAACTCACTTTAAATATGTGCTCTAAAAAAAAAAGACACCTTTTTCTGTATCATGCTGATTCTCCGATGTTTTTCGTATTTGTTCATGGCCGAAAACTGCTTTCACAAAAGGGATGTTTACCACAATCCTCGGCCTGCTGGGTTCGATCTTTAACAAACTGCAAGCAGCAAATGATGATTACCTGGAGCACAGGGTTTTCTTCTTTTTGTCCAATCTCAGCAGGAGAGGAGGCAGCGGCAAAGCACCTCCATGGGTACAAAGCCACAGAGAAGGGGAGGGGCTGCTTGGCTGCCAACAGCCTCCTTCAAAGGAATCCTGCTACTTACTTTCTCTCCCTGGACTGAATGGACACTCAGCCCTTTCGGCCACTAGCGCTGGGCCGCAAGGATTTCCCAGAGACTCTAGAATTTTAACCCAAGGGGACGCTTGGAGAGTCATAATATAAAAATCCCCCTGACACAGAAGTGTCACCTTGTCATTGGGACTGATAAGGGTTATGATCTGTGGGATTTGAACATTTCTCGGCCCAGAAAAACGTTTTAATTTCAAAAATGGCAAAGGCTCTGAATCCTTAGGTAAGTTACTTACTTCCTCCCACTGGCCGTTTAACACATCTGTGAGATGAAAAGTTTCAGGGGATGAGAAACTGAGAAAATGGGAAGTGCTGGCAGAAAAGGGGCAGTCATTTTTTCAAATATAAAACGTAGTCTTATATGTCATCAGCAAGTTTTAAACACGTATGGTGTTTGGGTCATCATAGTTAAAAGCGGGTGCTGTGAAGGCCGATGCCAAAATCATTTATTTGGGGCTGCTTACTGGCAAATGGCGGTGCCATTACAAACTAAGTGTGTGTATGTGCCTCAGGTTCACTCACACTCGTTCCCTTTGTAAACATACTAATTGAAGCCACAGCAAGCTGAAGGTCAAAAGCAAGGGGCCACATCTCTTCTCTCTGCACATTCATCATCTCTTTCTACCAGTTGAGTTAAAGGGTCAACATAGTAATTTCTGTGTATTAAACAATCTGTGTATGCCAGTTCCAAATAGATGTATCTTGCCATTGTAACTGTGAATTTAATTATTACTCCAGCCATTGAATTGTGCATCTAAAAATAAAAATGGGTTGTTCTATGAAGAATAACTTGTATGCTTTGAAAAGACAGACTGACATGAGGGTGTGTGTGTGTGTGTGTGTGTGTGTGTGTGTGTGTATTAGTCAAGTTAAGTTTGGACACAATGACTGTAAAAGCACTAATCAAAATTAAGGCTTTTTTTCCCCTATAATAAAAAGTGATGCACAGATGTCCTTGACTTTTTGTTATACTCTAAAACAAGTGAAAGGAATTCAAAACAATTGCTTTCATTAATATATGAAAATCTTCAAACAAAATAGGAATGCTTTTGTTTTACTTTAGAAAAGAGACGCATGACACAAACAATAGTATGGAGACAGCTAGAGAGAGAGTGGGAACAGAAAGACAGAACTTATCTTTGTGTATAAACTTTAAACACATTTTCAGTTAAGCAATAAGCAACTGTTCCCACTAGGGTCGGTCGGTCTCTCTCTCTCTCTCTCTCTCTCTCTCTCTCTCTCTCTCTCAAAATATGAAAGCCACGTGTAAATATTTTTACAAACTTTATAGCAGAAAGAGAATTTTTAAAAAACCTATTATGAAAACAATTCTGATTCATGTATTCAAACTATATGATATACATTATATGGTTGAATGAGAGGCATTGGAAATTAACAAATCTAAAGAAAAAACTTTAAATACAATGCCTATGTTCACTAGATAGGCTATGATAGGGGCAAAAGTAAACTTTAGGACCTGAACAGATAAAATTAATTATTCTATGCTTAAATAATTAGACTGAAAGATAAATTTTTCTAATACCTTTGCTACTTCAGTATGTAGTTTAACATATCTCTTAAATAATAATCATCATAATGGTGCCAACTTAACTTAAAGCAGTTTAATATCTCCCGTAGATCAGAAACATATTTCAAGCATATCTCCAAGTGTATTTTCAAGTAATATCTCTAGTTAGGAAATGAAATGTTCTAAAGTGTCAATGAGAACATCTACACTTTTTAGAATACTTTTTAGGGAGGAGTAGAGAGAGGTTATTACATTTTTGTGCCATTATGTTATTTTCTAAATAAATTCATACTCTCATATGTTTTACTCACATGCTATAATACTATTTTCCTAAGAGGTGGATGGAAATGGTAATTGTATGGAAACAAGACCATCCCAGCATATCCTTTAGAAGTGGTAACAATTGAACAGGATTTTGTCACAGAACACGCGGCAGCTTTGCTTCACTGATGCAAAGGCAAAGCTAGCACTTCACTGAAAATAAATGTGGCGATGCCTGCAACTGTTTTCAAAACAAGTCACTTATTCTGTGACTCTGTTTCATTAGCATGACTTTCAATTGGACATCAGAGGCTAAATCATTCATGCAGGTGTACTGTTTTAAAGGGATGAGCACTTCTTTTTTTTTTTCAATCCTTCCTCCCCAACCTACCACCCCTGCCACACACACACACACACAAAGAAAAAAATAAAAGAAGAGAGAACTCAACGACAGAGACAACAGTGTAGTGGAGGGGGCAGAGAGAAGAAGGCATTGAGGGATTAATGGTGGTGTAAAAAAAGGAAATAAAATAAATTAAAATAATAAAGTCATGGTCACTGCAAATGAACAAGTTGCTCAACACGCTATCATTGGAAATATCATTTTAATGGCTCAGAGGACCTGCATTAGGTTTTCTGCAAGGTATTTGTATTTTAACTGGACAAATAAGAATCACGCTACTTTTATACCGTGGTCAACATTCTTTGCAACATGACCTTTCTTTTCTCTCGGTACACTCTACTTTGTTTCACATAACGACTTGCTTCTCTGCTATCTGTCACAAATGTATGTATATTGAAAATGCCTCAAGCCTATCCCATCATGAAAATCTAAAGATCCTGAGGACAAGAGAAAAAATAAAATATACAAATTCATATTAATAGGTCCCGGACACAAGCCACATTGCTCTTTTTAACAATACAAGATGTATAAAAGACATCCAATCACAAGTGTGAAAACCTTTTTTGCTTACGCACCTCGGGGACTGAAACTCCTGAAGTGGGCAGATTCTGTTGAAAAAGAGAAATTCACATTAAAACTGGAAGCAAATATCAATGAAGTTTCTTATACCACTATTCTCCTGTGGAAAAACATTAATAAACATGAAACACATTTGTTTGCATAATTTACATTCATTCACTAAGTAGATATCTTTTCACAAAATAAGGAGTGCTCTAATAGAGAGTTGTCTTATAGAGTCACTTGTCCCAAATAGAATTTCATCCTCTCCTCATTGGCCAGCTTTACCACTTCTCTGCAACAACACTGATGTATTTTAGAATAAGGTTCCATTACCTTTTATAAAAAATATCAACTAATTTTTGAATTTTCCTGTTTACCTAGCCCCCTTTTCCATTTTCCAATCTAACTCTCATTCTTTCTTAAAATACTCAGTGTCTTTTTTTATGTAGATACAGTTTATGCGGTTGCTTTGATTTTGTGATTCTCTGGAAATATATATATATATATATATATATATATATATATATATATATATATATATATTAATTGGTAAAAATAAAAATATAATCAATAAAATAAGAAGCAATATTTTACTTGAGAGTAATTTTTTTAATGAGGTTGCATACACTGAAGCTAGTTTTCATGAGAGTGTATCCTCAATGACCACCACCCCTCCTTTTCTGAATCACATTGCAAAGGTTTGCTTCTGGCAAGAAACAGATCAAAGATTATGGTATTTCAAAAATCTGTGTCCTATGGGACTTAGAGCAAAATTGGAAGAATAGACACTCATAATATGAGATAAAGGTTCCCAATAGTGTATGTGGTGAGGGTGGGAGAATAGGGGAGTTGGATTAGAAGCTATTTCTGCCGGCTGGGATGTCTCAGTGGTTGAGCATCAGTCTATGAGCCAGAAGGTCATGGTTTTAGAGGTAGTAACGATTGAACAGGATTTTGTCACAAGTCTGGGTCCCTGGCTTGATCCCTTCCAGTGGGGGGCATGCAGAAGGCAACTAATCAATTCTTTCTCATCATTGATGTTTCCATTCTCTCTCTCCCTTTCCCTTTCTCTATAAAATAATATATATATAAATATATTCCATTTTTCTCCCCAGAACCATCAAGCTAAGTAAAGAAGACTTTGAATAGACCCCCAAAATAGGTCTAAAATTTTTAAAACACATTTATTAGCTGATACTCTTACCAGATAGAAGTTCAAAGAAACAGCAAAAACCAAAAGAATAAATAGGTATTTCTGATGTAAATGAGGCCTTACAAGGTTTCACAGCTGTTCAGTATAGGGATGGTTTAGAATGATCCAGTGCACCCAAAAATGGAACAGAAGGAGAAAGGGTCTAGAATCGTCCTACAGAAAATTAAGGTGTCCAGGAACACAAACGAAGAATAAACTGGAGGATCAACTTGATTTAACTATTCCATTAATAAGAGAACCCTGTGGAAGTGACTGGTGTATTTTTCTCAAAAGTTTTGAAAGAAGTTTCATTGAAAGCTTTCTGATTTGAGTGATATTCTCAACTTAATGAGTCCAAGTCCATCTACATACACATCAGGCAATGGGTGGTGGGGAAAATATTTGTACTAGTTTTAACTTGTTGGCCTGCTATTCTCCTTTCTCAGTGTTTAGTTGAAACTTAGATCTGAATAAACACTTTTAAGACAGGAATGCATACTCCACTCTCTATTATATTTAAATGTCTGTTGTCCCTTCAAACCCATATTACTTGGCCTTAGCCTACAAATCCTTACCTATCTGATGCCATGGACAAGGAAGAGCCCTGGAGACCCCAAGCAACCAAACTAAGACACCCATCAAGTGACCTTCAGGGCAGGTCACAGACGCATGCCACCTCAGGAAGAGTTTACGTTAACTACACATATGGTCTGCATGGAACAAGCAAGAAAAAGCCAAGGGAAAAGATTATAGTTGTCAGAATAACAACCAAGCACAATGTAAGAATTTCAAATAGACCCTATCCACCCACCTCTACCACCAACCCTCCCCCCTAAAAAACTATAAAACACATTTGAAAGATAAAGCAAAAACTATGTCATGTTGGATAATAAAAATCTCACTTTGAGGCATCACCACCCTCCCAAAATATACCTTGGGATGAAATTGCACCCAAGTTGCCACTTCCCTAGCACTTGTGTAGAGAATTGGTAATTTACATATAGATATTCATGTCAGCAGGCTTCTTCCTTCTCAGAGCAGTGAGACTGTGGATTATCTACTGAGAGCAAATGAGGCTGGGAGAGTAAGAGTGGGGGGGGAGTAGTGAAATAGTAAAGAGTTCGTCACTGCTTCCCTGAGAACGGAAAAGCAGTTGACTAAAGATGAGTAATAGGATCAAGCAACACTGAGGGCTCAGCTGGACTAGAAGTCATAAAGAAATCACACAGAAAGCCACCAGCTTTGAGAAGTTTCTTTAGCAACACTCAGACGCTGTCTGACAGAAACACTAGAAATGCACTCCATGAATAAGAGTGATGAAACTCTATTTGAGCTTACTTAAAATCCTATATAATAAAAGTGATATGCAAATTGACCGTACTTCTGCTACACCCACCAGCCATGCCCACCAGCCAATCAGAGCTACTATGTAAATTAACCCAAACAAGATGGCTATAGCCACAGAGAGAGCAGAAGGGAGGCTTGGGTTGCCCCTGGCGATGGAGGAAGCCAAGCTGGCCCAGGCCTCCACTTACCACAACAAAGTTTCAGTAGCTGTGCAAACAGAATGCTTGGCTCTGCTCCATGCTACAAAGTTTCAATTGTAGAAGATAAATAAATCCCAGATACCAGAGCCTCCACTTGGGTGGCCAAGGGGCCTGGCTGGCCTGCAAACCATCAAAAGCCCCTCCCTCATGCTGCCACACGCCCCAAGGGCACACACACCCTGATCCAGGACATCCTTCAGGGCAAACAGCTGGCCCCCACTAGTGCAGCAGGCCTCTATCCTATCTAATAAAAGAGTAATATGGAGATTGACCATCACTCCAACACACAAGATGGCTGCCCCCATGTGGTCAAAAGATCCTGCTCCCATGTGAACAAAATATGGCCACCACAAGATGGCCAATAGGGGAAGGGCAGTTGGGAGGAACCAGATTTGCAAGGGAGGGACGTTGTGAGTGATCAGGTCAGCAGGGGAGGGCAGTTGGGAGGGACAAGGCCTGCAAGGGAGGGCAGTTGGGGGTGAGCAGGCCAGCAGAGGAGGGAAGTTGGGGGTTACCGAGCCTGCAGAGAAGGGCAGTGGGAGAAAACCCAGGCCTGCAGGGGAGAGCATTTAGGGATGAGGCCTGCAGGGGAAGGAAGTTGGGGGCAAACAGGCTGGCAGAGGAGCAGTTAGGCATCAATCAGGCTGGCAGAGGAGTGGCTAATGGGTGATCAGGCTGGCAGGCAGAATGGTTAGAAGCAATCAGGAAGGCAGGCAGGTAAGAAATTGGGAGCCAGCAGTCCTGGATTGTGAGAGGGATGTCTGACGGCCCATAAAGGAGGTAGTCTGACATCCTTCAAGGGGTCCCAGATTGGAGAGAGAGCAGGCTGGGCTGAAGGACAGCCTATGCACAGGTTTTGTGTACCAGGCCTCTAGTCCTATATAATGATAGAGGAATATAAAAATTAGCCAGCATGCTGCAACATCACAACTGCTCAGCGGGAGGCATGCACAGCAGGAGCAGGTGGGCAGGGATGGCCATCACCAGGAGAGCCTCCATGCAGCCCAGCCCAGAGCGGCCCTAGGTGGAAGCTGCCACCAGCAGAGGTGCGCGCAGGCCTGCCCAGCATTAACATGATGCTGCCTGCATGCACCCCCACCCTGTGCTGAGGTGAAGCTGCCTGCCTGCGCCCCTGGCCAGGGATGTGATGCTGTCTGCCTGTGTCCCCAGCCTGGGATGTGAAGCTGTCTGTGTTCCTATACATTTTACTAATTTCCTTTCATCTCTGACATTTCTGTTATAGAAAAAGGGCAAATAGCAATATTAAAATATTTCCTCTAATGAATTCCTTTTAATTGTTGCACGAATTTGGGGTGCCAGGACACTAGTTAAGATAATATGAGCAATGGGTATATATTAAATTAACACACTCACCACTCTCTTCTCCCTGAGTTATAATAAGAAAACCATGATATCTAGGTAAATGGGGGGGGGGGGAAAGCAACTTGTTAGAAAACTAATTCAGATACTTTATTACTTCATTTTTATTCTTTTGTATATGATTTTTAAATATCAAGGATGAGCAGAGTAAATGTTTTAGTTTTTCAAAAATTATCATGAGTGTATAATTCTAAATGTAATATATTTTTAATCAGAATTAATACAGGAACTGTATGTTTGTATTTAATCAAATGTGAGGTGTGACTAGAGAGGAATGTGATTGATTTTATTTAATCAGTATCATTTTAATGTTAAATAGAATACACAGTACAGATAATTAGTTTAAAAGATGCATTTGCCTTCAGGGCACTTGTTAAGTTCAACCTAATATCCAGGAATTTTTAAAAATCCTATTATTCTAAAGTATTGAGATATCTCTTGTCTTCATATTTTCTAACATGTAATCATTTTAAATTGACAATTTAATCCAAATTGTCACAGGACAAAGAAAAATCTTTGGTGGAGAGATTATTAAGCTTTGACTTAGTTAAAAATATAATAAGAGAATAGTACTCACATTAAAAGGGTCATCAGTTATTTCAAGACCAAAGTAAAATCAAGAGAATTATATCTCAGACCTATCTATATAAGAATGTTCCTATTTTTAAAACTGTTTCTTTCAGGTTTTTTATTTCATTTAATTCTTCCACTAAACTGATATTTACGTCATTTCTCAGAATAGGAAACGGAGAATCCAAAAGATGAGATGACTAACCTCAGAAAATAAAGTTAGTGACAGAATTCAAATAGAGCGCTTTTTTTGTCCCAGGCTTTACTGGTATTTAATCCAAATAACAGCAGGTTCAACAACAATAAAAATGTTTAAGTCTGTTTGTGAGGCTCCCTCCTGAACAGCACTATCATTTCATTTGTATTCATTTGTGCCTCTATTTTTTTAAGTGATTTGGGAAGTAAATAATTTAAAAAGGTAGAGAACACAGCAAAGCGTGTAGTAACCACAATATCTCTTTGTTATGCCTGAAAGAATTAGCTTGAGATCAATAGAGATTAATTGAACAGAATAACCTGAGTATAGTGGTAAATTAAACAATAGTTTGTTTTCCTTACGTACAATCAGATACCTCTGACATCAAAAAAAAGAGAGAGAGAAATAGGGAGAAGAACAGGTTTGGGAAAAGAACAAATGCCTTTCCACAAGGATATACTGCCTCAGCCTCAGGCCAACTTGTTTTTTTCTCACAGATGATAAGGAAATGTATCAATGACTATGCTGAGACATAGAAACCAAACTTCTGTTGTGTTTTTTTGTTGTTTTTTTCTGTGAATTTTACTTCCGCATCCCAGCTTCATCATTTCTTTAGCCTTTTCTCATTTTGCAAGTCCACACATAGGCACACAACACAGATTTTAAAAACAAGTGAAAGCAAAACAATTTTAGTACCACCATCGCTGTCTTTCTTAACACCTTTAATCAATGACTATGACCTATAGCTAAATTAGAAAAATTATAAAATGCTTTACTTTTCCAGTGGCACTTTGACATATCAAGTATAGCTAGGGAAAATCAAATATTTTAGAAAATACGCAGGCTATAATCTTATGGAGGGGCCCTTGCCTCAGCACGTCTCACTGGAGCCCAGTTTGTAAGCTTGCACCAGCTTCAATTTAAGGTAAAAAGACGTTTGCCTGAGATGACTTTACTTCCAAAAGTAGTCACTCAGAAAAATATCCTCTTCTTACTTCTGTGACTGTGGTTTGTGAGTACCTTGAGGTACGAGTGCCCTAACATAGGAGATTTTTGAGATACGATTTTTGCTTTGAAATACGAGCAACATTTGAGATAGGAGTCATCGCCAGATCGGATGGCTGCACATGACCCACCAGTTTACTGCGACTAGAGCATCTCATAGTTTTCCATGCCTCAAAGTTACAGAATGAATTAAACTCGTATCTCGAGGTACCACTGTATTTGCAGAGTTTGGGTCAGGAGATGTGGAAGAGAAGGGAGAGCGAGGCTCCCTCCTGAGCAGCTCCCTGCGGATGCTTGCACAGTGGTGTCCAGAAGGAAGCGCACAGAGCCTGCAGGGACAGCGCACCTAGGGTGATGGGCATTGGCAAACTTTAGGGGCAGCAAATGTTCTCAGTGAAAATGTTAAAACTGTATTTTTTAAATATATTTTATTTATTATTTATTTATGTATGTATGTATGTATGTGTTTATTTATTTATTTTTACAGAGAGGAAGGGAGAGGGATAATTAGAAACACTGATGAGAGAGAAACATTGACCAGCTGCCTCCTGCACACCCCCCACTAGGGATGTGCCCGCAACCAAGGTACATGCCCTTGCCTGGAATTGAACCTGGGACCCTTGAGTCCACAGGCCAATACTTTATTCACTGAGCCAAACCAGTGAGGGCTAAAACTGTATGTTTATAGAGATATTTAAATTATCTCAAGCATAGATTTCTACATGTAAAAGAAATCAGCCAGAATAACTGAAATCCTCTCTAATGTTACTATTGATCGTTTTACCTAGCAAAGAGCTAGTGGAATTAAGCCATTAGCAATGTTATCCTAACATCATCAGAAGCCAAGATGGTTGAAAAGAGCTTCTTATATATTTTTTTGTAGCTCTGATCCATGGTACGAGTGTTTGTATATTCACACAGATCTAAATCATCTCACAAAGAACACTTACCCTGTGTGCCCCACTCTCTGATATACTCTAGTCTCTCCCTGCACTTCTGTTCCAATATACTTCTACTTCATTGTTTTTCTACCCATTCTTTTTTGAAATATGGTCTAGATCCCCTAAAGGTATTTTACCCAATTGTTGGGGACTGCAGCATCAACGTTAGAAATAGGTTTAGAACATGGGATTTGGGGTATATTGTGTGACTTTAGGTAAATTTCTTAATCTTCCTAAACTTCACCTTCCTCAAATGCACATGGTTATAGTATCATAACTAAACCAACATGGGGATAAAAGGGATGTCTAGCAAATTTAAATTCTTAATAAAATAGTAACTTACTAACTTTAAAACCAAAATGATCCCCTTAGTTTCACTGCCTGCTTAGAATTCACCCAGAAAACACAATTGAGCCTCTTCATCTGGAACCATTTTTTTATTGCTAAGGAGGAGATAGAAACCAACAGATTTATATTTTCAAATGAACTATCTGTGCAATGGTGATTAGAATAAAGTTCAAGAAGGGATGATCCAGGAGGGGAGGGAAGAGACAGAAGAGAGAAAGCATTGGAGAAGAAGGGAGAAGGGAGGCTTTGAAGAAAAGAAGGAATAGAAAATCCTCCATTGTTCTCAATCCTGAAGACTATTTCCAAAATCTGAGCAAAGAAAAAATGGCATTGAACAAGGGAAGGGTGGAAGCTGATATTTAGAACGTCGCTTCAGTTTTAAGTTTGATGTATTGATAATTTCTTAAACATCAGATTCAAATATCTTCAAAGTACATTTCAAAGTGAAATGTACATGCTTATTGGCTTATTTTTTTAATTAGTCTTTAGCACTCATAGTTTATAAGCAGATAATTAATAGTTGTCTATGTATGAGTTAAGTATATAAACATTGGAATGTTTTTGAATGTTTGAGACAGGGGTCTGAGTGCAGTCAGTGGTTTGAATTTTTTTAACCACCCTAAAAATGAGCCTAGTGTAATAGATAAATACCTCCTGAATTTTAATTTCATAATATTAATCAATAATACTTCCTGTGATGGCTATTCTAGCACTCAAGAAGTACATGAACCCATTCCAGAAATGTATTGTTGTATCCAGTGTGCTGCTGTTTTCCAAAATCACTGTAGGTAATGATATAATATTGATATTAACATTTAGAATTAAATCATTAGGCTGCTAAATTGTCATCAGTTTTGGAAAAGACCTTAAATTAAAAAAAATAAAATAAGTGAAAGTGAAATTTGTCCTCATGCTTTATCCCTCTCAATATCCACTGATCTCACACCAAAGCACTTTCTAACCAGGTTAAAGTCCAATTCTGTACTCACATTAGGCTAAGATTCAATTGACTTAAAAAATTTTGCAGTCCCCGCCAGTCAACCTTATCATGAACTTGCATCATGTGCATGTAATTAATTGGGTCCAACAAACAATATCAGGACTGTGTTATAGACTCTTTTCCCCTGACCATATAATTAGAATATAATTACCCACAGGATATCAGAATGATGCAAAACCTTGCCTCTAAATGTGCCCTCATTAGGAAACAAGTCTCAATGTACATTTATTCAATCAGTGTGAATTAATTAATATGTTACTGAAATAAAGGAGGGCAGCAATAAAAAGTATCTGATGTTTATTAAGAGACTATCACTTGAGATCTCCATGCACCGTTTATATTTAAAGCCATTTGACCCAGGTAGGAATCCGGCCATATAATATGATGCACACTCAATATACTTGAAAACCTGGGTGAATCAACTGTTGTGATTCACTGTGCTTTAAAGGAACATAGCACACAATGCATGCAAAATGTAAAGAATCCGCAGAGAATTTTATTTTATTTTATTTTATTATTTTTTTTTACAGAGAGGAAAAGAAAGGGATAGAGAGTTAGAAACATCAATGATGAGAGAAAGAGATCCATCAGCCGCCTCCTGCATGTCCCCTACTGGGGATGTGCCTGCAACCAAGGTAGATGCCCTTAACCAGAATCAAACCTGAGACTTTTTAGTCTGCAGACTGACACTCTATCCACTGAGCCAAACCGGTTTCGGCTGCAGAGGATGTTAGAGGCCCCTTATTTCCTGATGAATTCGAAAGAGTGTTATCATCACACAGTGGTGGGCAGAAACCATTTTTAACTCAGAGCACCCAGGAAAGTACTTGTTCATCCCACACCTTCCTATTGCGAATCTGACATATGCATTCTGCTATGAGTCAGGAGATAATGGTCTGAAAAGCACAGACTTCCCAAAGCACTAATCACTTTTGTTGTTGTTGTTGTTGTTGTTGTTGTTGTTTAAATAAAGAAAAGAGTCACAATGACTTAAGGTAGCTCAAGTTATTTCAATAGCATATCTTCTTTAAGCAGACATTAATATGTACCTAATAATATATTCTTTTAAGAGGATTAATAGTATACCACAGATTCATATTATAAAAAACATGGAAGCACAATAAATGTAGAAAGAAGTTGATATATATCCCACTAGAAGCTGCTGATTCATACAGAAACATTCTTCCTTAAAACTATTTACCTTACCGAAACCGGTTTGGCGCAGTGGATAGAGCATCGGCCCGCAGACTGAAAGGTCCCAGATTCGATTTATGTCAAGGGCATGTACCTTGGTTGCAGGCACATCCCCAGTGCGGGGCGTGCAGGAGGCAGCTGATCAATGTCTCTCTCTCATTGATGTTTCTAACTTTCTATCCCTCTCCCTTCCTCTCTGTAAAAAATCAATAAAATGTATTTAAAAAAAAAACTATCTTGGTTTCTCTAGTGCCTGCAATACTGTGATATGCCATAAAATTATATATATATTAAGATAATCAATAAATAACTCTAATACAAAGGAATACTCAGCATTTTTAAGAATATCATAAATAGTAGAAAAACTTAAAAAGGTGCATGTAATATTTCAAATAAAATACTCAAGACATTTTCTGTTATCAGATCATTCCTTAGACAATTTTAGCTTTGTATATAGGTTTTATAAAACTTATTTCTGGTACTTACAATTTGACATTAATTTTACAAATATCTATATCTCTTTATAATAGAAATTTCAAATAAGCACCAAGATAAATGAGGCCATGTACAAATTGCAAACTTTTAATATGCTATTTTAAGAGTAAACTAACCAATTTTTAAATTGTTGCTTTTTAAAAAAATACATATTTTTTACTCCATAATATATTTGTATATATTTGGAATATGTGTTATGTTTACAAAATGGTATAAAGTTTCATTCTGCTCTTAGTAGAAACCAAAAAATAAAATAATGGAAACACTCTTGCTAAGTAATAAGAGAGATGATCTCACACAGATTGGCTTAATTTTTAGCATAAATGCTGCAGTAGAATTTTGTAACAAAGATGTGCAGCTACAGTTGCTTACTAAAACTGCTGTGACTTAAATAACATTAACTAAAGTACTATATAATCTAAGTGTAATCACCACAAAAACCAACCAACCAACAAACCCTACAATAAACTCCTACTAATAGAATGTTAAAGTTCCATTTAGTAATAAAACACTGATGTTCATGTTCTGAATTATACTCGGAGTGAATCTGATGATATTTTTACATGGACTGCTGTATCGTTTAAGCTATACTTTTAAAAAATAAAATAAAATTTAAATATAATTTGATAACCAGGGGAAAATTCCTTAATCCTACTCAGAATTCTGAAATGTCCCCTGTAAGCTCTCTACTACTGTATTTGGAATATTAGGCATTTCACAGTACCATCTATTGGATATTTTATATAACTACAACATTGTAACCATCACTAGTTTTTTTAGATTTTAGTAAAGACTGCAAAAATACTTCATGTGCCCCTCCGGAAACTAAGCACCATGCTAACTGGACATCCGCTAATGCTACCTCATCATCCTCTACTTTAATCTCAAGTTGATTAGCTTCTAACAATAAAGTTCCATTATCATAGGATACTGAAGATTTTTAAAAACAAGCTTCTGTCACTTGTTCATTGTAATTTTTACTTGATGCTGTCTGATGTATTTCTTTTCAACACAGGAAGAAGTGATAATGGATGGCATTCCAAAGATCTGACTGGATGCTATTCATTAATTCAGCCAACATTTGCTGAGCATCTACTCTGCGTCGAATTGAATTAGATAGTAGAGATAAAAATTAAATCATTTTAGTGTGAGTGTCAGGAGTGATGGTGGTGCTGTCGACCGAGCACAGGGAACAGTTGCAAAAGAAACTGATGCCTCCTATATGGACCAGAGGCTTCCCTGGGACAACTGAGTGGAAATTGATGACATGAAGCAGAATGTTTGGGTTTAGAGGAGCGAGGAAGAGCATACAGAACGGACATATTTCACAGCGGTAGTGGTAGTCACAGAACTGAATGAGATCCTGTACAGAGAGCATAACATTAACACGCAGATACAGATCACATCCATATACAAACAGAGAAAATAACATCACACCCAAGAACAAAGAGCTCTTTCTCTGGTGTGGTTTCCAGGGCAGACACACAACGAAGGATAAAGACGAAGTTCAAGTGCTGCCCTCGAATCATGAGTTCTACCATATATAAGCATGTTAGATTACACCATATTTGAGTTTTTCCATTATCAACCAGCAAGTCAATAGTGTATTAGCACAGGACATGATAAATGCCATGAAAGGATTCCTGAGAGAAGCAAAAAATGCTAGAAGGAAAGAAATTAAGAGAAATATAGACAGTAAAAGACTCGGCAATACTGGCAAAGTGGTAGACAGATAAAAATATTTGAATTTTTTTGTTTGTGTGGTTGGGATGAAATCAATGTAATAATAAATAGAACACTAGGTAGTATGCTGTATTCCTCCAATTTAGCAACCAAATTGGAAATGATAAATTTTATCATCAAATTGGATAGCAAAGGGTAGGCATGCAGATCTCAACAGAACTAAACCATCCTATTCCACATGAAGGGAACACATAGGTTTAACTAAGGAACAGACCGAGTGAGTTAAAAATCATTGCATGTACTGTATACATAAAGTTGATGTATAGGCAGACCTCAATTTATTGTGCTTTCCTTAATCGTGCTTCCTGGGTGTTATGTTTTTCACAAATGGAAGATAGGACCCTCCACCAGAAAAAAAAATTGTGCCTTACTTAATTGGGATACATGCTTTATTACAAAAGTAAGGAACCGAGACCACAATAACTACAAGGTATACGAGTAGCTCGCTTTATTACGGAGGTCTGGACCAAACCTGTAATTTCTCGGAGGTATAGACCAAAAGTTATATGTGAATCTGTGTTGCTTTGGTTCCAAGTGAAATTGAAAATAGACAAGTTATATCTAATAAAATGGGGGAAGCATGTATATGAATATTTTATGGTCACCACCACCATTTCATTAAAACTACATTATGTTTGCAAGGTGAAACATATCCTTAAATATCTAGTGATGAAAAGATTCAAATTTCTATTGCACTTAAAATTTAAGTTAGTAGATGGAAATGATAAATCACTGCTTTCCACTGAAATGCAATTAGATCTGGATATTTGACCTGCCCTAGCTCTGATCTTCCTATAGAGGGCGTAAGTAGAAATACCAACCCAGAGGTTCAAGTATTTGGGAGCTTTTATGCCAGTTTGTGGCAATTTAACCTAACCAATATTTAATGAGAATGGCCAATTTTTCATATATTTGATAACATTGAGTATTATCATTTGAAAAATATTTTCTAAAAAGGATAGAAAAAGTGTATCTTATTTTTTAATTTGCATTTCTGGATTATTTATAAGGTTTACATTTTTAAATAAGTTTTATTTTTTGTATTAAATTTACAAAATTGTTTTCTTTATTGTGCCTATGTTTACCTGGGTTTATAAGTTTTTATATTTTTAATTTCTTAAAAAATTGATTTTTTCAAATCTGTCAACATTTTATCTTTCTCTTTTTAGGCAAAACTTAAATATTTAACCCATGAATGATTTGTTTTGGAATTGGTAAAAAGTAAAAGTTATATTACTTTAGTTTCTATCTGATTATACTACTCTCAACACCACTGATCCCTACCATTCCCTGCCAGATTTGATATGCAACCTTTATCATATACATTATTACATATAATTTAATATGGTTTAGAGCTTCTATCAGTTCTGTATATCTTCTAGAGACACTATTGCATTATTTTGATTACTGTACCTTGAATAAACATATGCTTGAGATTTGTTAAAACAGTTCTTTCCTTATTACTCTTCTATCTCAGAATTATAATGTATTTGTGTAACATTTATTCTTCCTGGAAAACTTTGGAATCATGTTGTCAAGCACAAAAACATTTCATGGAAATTACATTAAGTCATTTGTAAATTTGAAGAAATGTATGTTCTTTGTACTTAAATTTGATTTTCCTCAGTATAATGAGACCTCATAACTTAGTTTTGATTTTTTGTTTAGGGATAGTATGATCTCTTTCCACTTTGATCTGATTCATTTTTGTACTAAGGATTTTTTTCCTCCTCTCCTGAAAATTCCTGACTCACTTGTCCTCAGTGTTGATTTTCCCCCTATGCAGATACGAGATATTTCAGTTTCTGATAGGCATTATTTTTTTTCTCTACATGTTTTTTGACCTTCAGGTTTTCCCTTTTAAGTCAGTATATTATAAAATAGATGTGTTCCTTAGTATTCTTGATTATGTAAAACAATTGTTATTAACCTTTGCTTCTGCTCAATGCAATAAATCTTCATTCATGACACCCCTTCTTCCCCCCTAACTTCTAACTACCATGCTTCTTTCTTGTCTTGTTGCAAAATTATTACCATTTCACTTTGGCAACAGGCAGACTTATTTATACTAATATGCACTTTGGCCATAAGCCATCAGTCTGCATTGGTAGTTGTTGCCAAAAGGCAAAACCAAAGGAAACAAACACTATGGCATCGATTTCAGCATCATTGCTGAGGTGTGGTTCCCTACCAACACAATGTCATCTGGAAGGAATTAATCTCTGATCTCAATTACAACAGCAACGATAGAAACGTTTTCTCTAAGTGAATGGTTTGGTTTGATGCCTCTATTTCCTCCTTTTTCTCAGGCTCCTAAGAAACACAGGGACACGTTTGCAAACTACCTCTATCAACTTTGTAGATTAATGTGACATGGATTTCTAAGTCCAACTTAATTTGGGCAAAATGGTATGTTTTCTATTACAGCTTACTGCATATTTACATAAACTACCTTGAATACTGTTGGTAAGTTATAGGATAATTACATTCATTAAAACATAAACCCATATCCTCACTTTTGAATCAGACACCTTATATTCTTTGAGTGTTTTTTTTTAATCTATCTCACGATTTTACATTTTAGTCCTTCTTAATTAAGGCAATAGTCATTCTAAGGCTACAGATTTTAGATTTTCATGAGATTCCCATTATGTCATATCAGTTGTTAGTTTCTGGCATTCTATAAATCAGGACAAAACCAAAGAGGTAAAAAATTGGTTTCCCTAAAATAAATTCTAACTTGCTCTAGATACAACTATATTTTAGGCATATATATCATAGAAACGTATAGGAATGTTTTATAAAATTAACTAAAGATAATATTTTAATCCTAAAAATACAAATTTACCATATTTATTTAGGTAAAAAACAAATAGAATTAACCAGAATAGATTAACTTTTTCTCTAAAATAGACTGTTTATTAGTATATGCATTCTACATAATAGATGCACATAAAGATGGGTTCTTTTGAAACCAATAAAAGGAATCTAACTAATACAAAGCAACATAAATGGTTCATCTCACAACATATGATAGAATTAACACTTAGTGTGGATGGGTCCATTTCCCACTTCTTATACTACGCCTTTTAAAGGATATGTGCATGAATGCTGTCTGCAACCAAAATTAGTGTACACATTTTATAAACATTAAAGCTCTTCAGTGCTTAAGGTATTCCTTATTAGAATTTAAATCAGAAAATGACTGAAATAAAAGGAACATACAGAATTTAACTTTACACATTAAAAAAAAAATAAAAAAATACTTAAAAGCTGCTATCCTTTACGAACAATGTCATGAAATTGAGTCTGAGTTAGATTTCCAAAATATAAAAAAAATGAGATTCCTTTTTGCCTATCATTACTATGATGACAATTATGAATTGATCTATAATGAATATTAATTAAATGAATATTAAGAAATGACATTGATGAAACATTTATTGAGCACTGCCAATGTGCTGTGTCCCACTCTTTAGACAAAAAAGAAAATTGCGAAGGCACAAACCCACGGTACATTACATAAAGAATCTTAAGAAAATGGATGACTTTGGTAACTGTGGTTAAAGGTTAAAGAGGTAAAGGGAAAAAAATGGGGAAGCAGCTGAAAGGGTGTTAATGAAAACTAAAGTTCAGTGCAGCAAGTCTCCTCCTCACCCAACTGTTCACACCTTCCCATCAGACTTGACACTTCTAAATATGTAGCTAGGAGAGGAAATAAGGTTACAGAGAATCCAAAATCCAAACCTCAGAAAAGCACAGGGAATTCAAATATCTCCTTCACTCCTTCCATTGGATGATGTTTGGTTTTGAATCAGTCATTTGTTGCTGTTCAGAGGTAAGTGGCCAAATAGAAAGAACCCACAATGCTTGGACTATTAGAAAGAAGCACACACACTAAACATTGCTGAGTTGCAATGAGGTGGTGAAACACATGTGCTAAGGAAAGATTTAACAAGCTCTATGCTATTTAAGACCCAACCACCATACCTACAACGCATACTTCTGTAGAATTGTCATCATCGTGGAAGTGCAAGCAAGATGGGAAGAAGAGAATGTGGACATATGGTTCTCTGAGGGTGTTATACATAGAGATACGGAGCCTGCTGCTTCAGCGACACCACAACTTGGGCAAGTTTACAGTCACAGTGAAGAAAGAAGAGAAGTAGAACTGGAACCATTGGAATCAAATCTAAAGAATATGTTTAAGATGAATATTTTCCAAAGGAATATTTCCTTTGTCTGAGCTAATGACCTTTAGTGGTTTACCTTGTTGCAATCTTAAAGGTTAAGTTTAAGTAAAATATTATAACAGAAGAAAATATTCCAGGAAGTGCATACCAACTATCTGTCCAAAGGACATGATGATAAACACATTCTTTGTTTTACATCGTATTACTTCCTGTCAATGAATATTACTTTTACTATATATTCTAATATTAAATGTTTAAAAGTAAGATAAAATAATTACCTAAAGTTATTTTTTAAATATTTAAAGAATGGATAGTTTATTCTAAAGTGAATTTTTGGTTTTAGAAAGCAATCCATTCACTATGTTCCTGATTTGAAAATGTGTTTATAGTACTGGAAGAACTAAACTGACATCTGATACACCTGTAGAACAAAATAATAATGATGCTTTGAAATATTAACTAGATAGTAACCAGGAGTAGTGACTCTTCAAAGATGTTCACAAAAATGTTACTTGTAATAACAAAATAAATAATTGAAGCATGCTAAATTTCAAATTATGATTTTCACATGAAACAATAAGCAGCCAATAATAGTGATATTCTATAATATACAGAAATAAATATTCAATGATATAAGTTTAAATGTAACGATAGGACGTCACATGATATATTAAGTTTAATTACAAAAATGTCAAAAATATACACCTAAAAATCAAGAGGAAAACTTTAACAGTTGTTCTATTTATATATAAATAATTTTTATATAATTGGTAACAGATTTTTAAATGTTTCTATTTTATATTGTATTTATAACTTCTCCTTATAATAATACTTAATAGTAATTATAAAAAATGACTAATTAACCCCTTAAAGTACAGCATACGGAATCCTATCTAATAAAAGAGTAATATGCAAATTAACCATCACTCCATTACACCCACAAGCCACACCCACTAGCCATCAGGAATGAGTATGCAAATTAACCCAACCAAGATGGCTGCAGCCACAGCAAGAGCAGTAGGGAGGCTTGGGTTTCCCCAGTGATGGAGGAAGCCAAGCTTTCAACACACCCTGGCTGGCCAAGGCCTCCATTCCAGGCTACAGTTTCAATTATAGAAGATAAATAAATCCCAACAGAAATGGCTACAGCCACAAAGGAAGCAGAAGGCTTGGCTTTGCTCCAGGCTACAAAATTTCAATTGTAGAAGATAAGTAAATCCCAGATACTAGATACCAGGACTTCCGCTTGAGTTGCTTGGGTCACTGGGGGGCATTAGCCAACCTGAAAACCACCACAGGCCCCTTGCCCAGGCCGCCCCATGCCCCAAGAAAACCCGCACCCTGATCTGGGACACCCTTCAGGGCAAATCACCTGGCCACCACCCATGCATCAGGCCTCTATCCTATCCAATAAAAAAGTAATAGGCAGATTGACCATCACTCCAATACATAAGATGGTTGCCCACATGTGGTCACAAGATGACCAGCAGGGGAGGGCAGTTGGGAGAAACCAGACCTACAAGACAGGGCAGTTGGGGCAATCAAGAATGCAGGGGAGGGCAGTTAGGATTGATCAGGCTGGCAGAAGAGAGAAATTAGGGGTGACCAGGCTGGCAGGGAAAGGCATTTGGGGGGAGGGGACTCAGGCCTGTAGGAGAGGGCAGTTAGAGGTGACCAGGCCTGCAGGGAAGGTAGTAAGGGGCAAATAGGCTGGCAGGGGTGCAGTTAGGCTCAATCAATTAGGATGTCAGGGTAGTGGTTAAGCGGTGATCAGGCTGGCAGGCAGAAGTGGTTAGGGACAATCAGGAAGGCAGGCAGGCAGGCAAGCAGTTGGGAGCAAGCATTTCTGGCTTGTAAGAGGGATGTCTGACTGCTTGTGGGGATTGGGCCTAAATGGGCAATCAGACATCTCTCAGGGGGTCCCAAATTGAAGAGGGTGCAGACTGGGCTGAGGGATACCCCCCACCACCACCACCATGCATGAGTTTTATGCATTGGGCCTCTAGTATTATAATAATTTTGTATGGTGCCGGGGGTGCCCATTACATAAATTATATAAATGTCTAACTACTATATAGTACACATAAATCTAATATAATATTGAATGTAATTGAAAAGCTTTAAAATAAGTAATTAACACCTTATTTAAAGAATAAGAGCTTAGGTTTTAAATAATAATGTACCCTAATCTTTTTATGTCTAGAGAAAACTAAATTAAATAAGTAAGGTAAATGTAATAAAAATTCTATTTAGCCCTGGATGGTGTGTCTAAGTGATTAGAGCACTGGCCTGTGAACTGAAGTGTTCTGGGTTCAACTCCCGGTCAAGGATATATACCTGAGTTACAGGTTTGGTCCCTGACCCCATTGGGACGTATGCAAGAGGCAACTGATAAATGTGACCCTCTCACATTGATGTTTCTCTCTCTCTCCTTCCCTATTACTGTCCCTGCATCACTATATTTCAGTCTCTCTATAAATAAATGGAAAAATATTCTTGGGTTAGGACTAATAAACAACAACAAAAAGACATTTATGATCATCTATTTCATTTTACTGTTCAAATATTGCTTAAAATGCTATTCATCATGAAACATCTCATATCCTTTTTTGTCAATAGACACAAGAAATTGACTGTTTTCTTCAAACTGAAGGATCATTATAAAAACATGCATACTCCTTAGTTTGCCTGACCATAATATTTATATAACTTGGCAAGGATATAAGATAAAACCATCATTCTATAGAAGTCTAAGAATCAAGGGGATTTTATCTAGCTTATTCACTGATTTTTGTGACCTAAAAAATGTACATGTTATCAAAAATAATTTTACATTACTAAATGAGACCATCATAGTGAAGGAAGATTTATGGATAGGTTAGTAATAAAGTTATAGATTAACACAGAGAAGTAAATAATATTTATACCAACGCCATAGTCCTCTGTGGGTATAAATTTAACTCCATACTGTCTATAGGTAGAAGATAAAATATGACAGTAATAATACACATAGATACAAAAGATAATAAACCATGATACACAGCCAATAGGGATTTGTTAGATAATGAAGGATCTCCAACAATATATCACTCTTAGTCAATAGATTATTTCATGAGATTAAAAAAAAAAACATTTTAATGCAAGTTAATAACATAAAGGTGAGTATAAATTTAATGAAAGCAAATCTGTAAGTGACCAATACAAATTCAGCCAAATCTGTCTTGTGTTAGGGTAAAATTTAGAACATAAAGAGTGAGTGGATGGCATGCTAGTCAGGCCATGTTCCCAATGGAATTAATGCCATTTTTTTGTATTGATATTTGATTAGGATTAGACAGCAGAGGTTTCTGATTGTGATTAGAAAAGATTCAAAAATGCCCTTTCTAATGAAGTCCATGAAACAAAGAACATCTGTTTTGGCAATCAGTTGATAAGGATTAATGGCCTTTTATAGAAATTAAGTGGCTTATTAAGAACCTGGCTGCAAACATTGAAATCACTTTTTATCTGTTCGGAGGAGGGATGAGGGAAGACCTTAAAGAAATCCGCCGTTGTAAACAGTGCTGAATGCACGTTCACAGAGCCATAATCCAAATGTGGTTGTAATCAATTTTGCTGAAATTTTTTTCAAAGAAAGCATTATAAGTACCTGCACACAAAAAAACAGTCATAAAAATCTTGATAAAATTCCTACACTACATAAATTTTAAGCAATGTAGTTTTATGACAGTATCCTCAAAATATGCTAGATGCCAATTGCAACCATAGAGAACAGTGGTTATATCTGATGTATGGAATCCCTGATGATTACATTTTTATTTTAATTTCAGAGTAGTTGGTTTTATTCCATTTTTATGGCAATAGGTGCCATTAAGAGCAATTGTCTGTGGAAGCCATTTGTAGTGCATGCTTATAAAAGCATGTCATCAGTGCAGAAAAGATGCTTACCTATATAATTTCCCTAACAGGAGAAAGCACATCAATGGAATTACTAATCTAAAGTTAATAACAAGTACTAGGGAGACATTGAAAGGTTGAGAAGGGTATTTTAGAAATGTTGAAAAGATGATATCCTAAAACCTGAAAAGAGGTCCTAAAATATCATAAGACAGCTTGACTTGGTAGTATATCATTAAGATGCCTCAATTAGGGGTATATAGCGAGTTTATATCACTCATTCAATAACCAATTCCTGATCACAGAGTCAAAGCAAAGGAAAAGATAGCTTAAGTCTTCATTTTATATTTTCTAGAATGTGACAGATATTAATTGCCATTTTGCAATAACTCAGTATGAACCTCTCCTGCTTTTCTTAGAGAACATAAGCATGACAAAATAGTAATTTTTAAGAAAGAAATTGTTATTAAAGAATAAAAAAATAAAAAAACAAGTTATATTATATGTGAGTACTAACAATGTTCTTTAAATATAAGACTAAAAATTTACAATAGTGGTGGGGTATGCATCATTCCTGGAATATTAATGAGAGTTTACAAATTGAAAAGCCTCAGAGGCCATCAGTTAAGAGCACACTAAGCAATTTTGTGTATAGAACAACTTTATTCATTTGTCTAATTTATTAGTATTTAAGCTGTTAATGGGTTTAATAGTCAATGTAATTATTCCATGAGGCTTGGTACATGAAAAGTCACACACTGGAGTGGGGGGTCCCTCAGCCCAGCCTGCCCCCTTTCACAGTCCAGTAGCTCTCAGGGGCAGGAGATGAGCCAGCCAATCAGGGGAAGGCAATGCCTTCATCCACCTCTGCTGCTGCCGCTGCCAGCAGCGCAAGCATGGACCGGCCCTGGTTACCTGAGCCTTGGGCCAGCCCAGGGCAGCTGGGCAGCTGCCATCCAAGGCTTGCCTGTGCCTCGGTCAGCAATGCCTGCCTGAGCCTCAGTCAGTAGGGGCACAGGAGGACTCAAGGCCCCTGGCAGGAATGAGGGGACTCCAGTGGGAGGTGTGCGTAGTGGCCGGTCCTGGCTGAGGAATGAAGGATACTCTCAAGGACGTGAGTTATAACTTCCAACTTGTTGGACACCACAGTCAGGCTTCAGCTTCGGGAGAGGAAGGAATAGAGTGGTGGGCAGTTCATTGGAGGAACCTGGGTGAGCTGTCAGTCAGTGAGGGGGGTGGGTACAGGAGGACCTGAGGCCACTGGCAGGGCTGAGGGGATTCCGGAGGCAGGCATGTAAAGCAGCCATCCCCATCTCTGCTGTGAATAACGCCTTCTTGTGATGGTGTGACCATCAATTTGCATATTACATCTTTATTATATAGGATAGGAAAGAAAACTTTGATTTGTACTTCATCAGGTGGAGACATTTTAAAGCAATGTGTAGGCTGATTAATTAGCATGCACAAAATCTCAAAAGCTTTAGAGAGCAGGCGTACTTAGAGAATGACAAGTAGTTCGGATTATTCTTGATATCTAGTATGTAAGGTGACGTGAGGATTGGGTAGCTTGTTCTAGTTGGAGCCTTCTTTACCATTCTGGAGAGCTTGGATTTCAAACAAGGAATCACTCAAAATGTTTACGTTAATACAGTGAAGCAGGGAAATATTTTGTTGCATGTTTTAAAGTGGATACAGGAAGCAGAATGGAGGATCTATGGAAAGGAGGCAATTAGGAAGCCTGCTACCAGGACAATCCTGGGGAGCAATTTGTGAGGGTGACCTTTCAGGAGTCATGGCTGGGCTGAAGGAAAGAAAAGGATTAAGGACATTAATATGGGCCACCTAGGGATGAATTTGATATTCAAGATGAGGCAGCATTAATGATGAGCCTTAGGTTTCTGGCTTGGGAAAGTAGGGGTTTTAAGGTTCTATTCATAGAGATGAGGCAAATAGGATAAAATCCTTTAGGAATTTAGATAAAGGGCGGGAATGATTAATTCAGTGCGCAAGTTCTGGAGTGGCACTTCCTGGGTTCCAGTCCTGAATTGCTACTGCATAGCCATGTGACACAGGAAATTCATTTAACCTCTGTGTCTCAGTTTTCTCATAGGTAAAATGAGAACAGTCATTCTACATATGAGAATATTAATCTTATTATGTCACTGTGAGGACTAATTTATTTCATATATAACATTACCAATAGCTGCAACACCTTCATAATGTCAATCACTACCTCACCCACTCTCAGAACCTGACACCAACAACCTTGGTTACAATAATCTTTGACTCAACTGTAGTCTGAATATCCATTACTGTACCTCACTTTTCCACTCTAATTCCCTCTTCTCCCAGCTTATATTTCTTGGCCAGTCTTTATAATCACTCTCATGAATACACTCAACTCCCTGGCTATACTCTCCTTTTATTAGATTTGACAAAACACAGTCTTTCTAAGGCTGCACTATCCCTGTTCTATGAAGGTAAATATTTTACTTAATCTTTTACTATTTCCCTCTATCTATAATATTTTTGGCCCATAATAGACACTCAATAAATACATGTTGAATGAATAAATACATGTTTGGTAGAGTAGCTGATATAGTACATGTGCTCAGTAAATAAGTTATTTCTCCATTAAGTAAAGATAATATGTCAGGCACATAATACATCATGGGCCCAATAGGTTGCCGGTTTGAGGTTCAGAAAAGGAGGATGAACTACATACACATTATGTGGGTCATGAAACAATTAAAGAAATAGGAATCCACTGGGAAGAACTTAAGGGTGGAAAGCTTGTGACATGCAAGGGCAGAGCACAGAAATGCCTCCATCTAGGGCAGGGTGGAGTCCTGAAAGCCAGGAAAGATACTAAAACGCAGCATCCAGAGAAACGGAAGAAGGAGCAGGAGTGTGTTGTAAAAATGAAAATCAGTGAAAGGCAGGAGTTGAAGGATGAGACGGTCAATAGTGCCTAATACTTCAGCATAGAGAGTACCAAGAAAATGATAAAACAGCAAATAATGAGGTATATATCATGATTAAAACTGCAGCAAGAGTCAGTGCGTAAAAATAAATCTTCAGAACCAAGTGGACAGACAGCAATAAAAGGGTTTGCAAGATGGATAAAAGGATACTCATATGACACACCTTCTTTACTTTTAATTCTCTACGAGAAAGAACAGACAGAGCCACAGAAGGAACCCATCTCATGTTTGACTTTATGGAGTCGGTGTTAGGTGGGCCAAAGAAGTAGGCCCCCTCTGGCTCACTCAATAGAACTCATGAAGGCCACTAGCTGACAGGATGACGTCATATACGAGTTCTCCCAGTTAAATTCTGAGACCAAGAATGCATCTGAACTAGTTAGATGACTCCACTTTTTATTTTTTTTAAACATATTTTATTGATATTTTACAGAGAGGAAGGGAGAGGGATAGAGAGTTAGAAACACCGATGAGAGAGACATCGATCAGCCGCCTCCTGCACACCCCTCACAGGGGATGTGCCTGCAACCAGGATACATGCCCTTGACCAGAATCGAACCTGGGACCTTTCAGTCCACAGGTTGACGCTCTCTCCACTGAGCCAAACCAGTTTCGGCTTACTCCACTTTTTAAAGAGCAAGAGTATATAAAAACTCTGTAAGTCCTTTCTCTTTAAGAAAAATACTATAAAAGTATACAAACAGCACCCACATTCATCTAAAATAAAAACTATCTCTACATGGCTCTCATTAATTTTAATTAATCTTTTTTACTACAAGATGACTAATAAATGTTACATGAAGAAAGGAACGTCAGAATTAGTTATTGCTAGTCTCAGCAATGTGGAGGTATTTTCCTTTGCTTTATATTTGCAGCTGGAGAAAATGAAGAGTTTTTGGTAACTCTTTTAAAGGCCACTTGAAATACAACCAGTATTTTACAGGTAATTATAAAATGAATCATAAGTGGGTGCAAATTGAGTAATTTGATTAATTTCTAAGTTGACCTTTAGAAAAGTATTTGTCTAACGATTCTTAGTTGTATTTTTATTATATCCAACTGAAAGTTGCAGCTACTTAATTTTCATGTGGTTTTTGAAAATGAAAACTGCATTACGGATATAAAACAATTTGTTTTATAAAATAACTGTTTCGCTTCGGAAACACTTTGGATTTTGAAATGTACTATGAACATTACCATTGACTATTTGCTTCTCTTTCTATCAAGGCTCGTTCTGTTCAGAATTACCTTGTCTTCCTTATCCATTTTTCACTTGCAGATTTAATGCATGAAGTAGTTACTTTTTCTGGTCGTTCAGTGAATTGTCCACTAATAAAAAATAAAATGCCCCTAATGGCAATGCACAGCTTTCCTCCATGTATGTGTCCTCATGTGAGGTAGCCTCTGACCCAGATGAGAGACCTCCACATCGCAGATACATAATGTGCATCCCCAGCAAAATTGTCATGAAGAGTAAATTCATTATTCTGGGAACCTGGATCTATACACCATGTAAAATGTAGAAGAGTTCTGCCTATACAGTTTCTGGTAAGTACAGCATGACTCAGTGTGAAAAGCTGAGTCAGCTTCAGTTAGACACACCTCGCTGAAATGTTTACCGTGCCATGAAGGAGAAAGGAAATACAGAGGGAAAAAGTATCTTCTCTGAAGCAATGAAGTGTTTTATATCCACACCGTTCTGCCTTGATCAGAGGACAATTAGCTCTGGAAGCATTTCATGGTAAGGTTTCTGTGTCAGCCATAGGAACCCCAAGTTACAGCGACATGAGGACATGAGGAGAAGGGAAACTCACCAGAACCACTGGACAGATTGTTGTGGGTGGCAGGATATGGTCCTTCAAAGGTCCGCAGTCGCATTCAGGTTTCAGATGAGAAGCGCATTTATTATGCAGCTGGGAAAGGAGAGAGAGGACACTCACATTTTGCATGACAACAGCAAACATGGGACAGATTGATTATATTTCAACTCAAAAACAGTAAACGCTTTATAGGTACGTTAAAAGAATTATAAGAACAAACAAGTAGGATCATAAACAGGTGCGTGTAACATTTGCCCTTACAGATCCACCTTAAATAAAACCATACAGCAACTTTCACGACACAGCCAATATATTTCCAAATTCTCAAAAATGCTTGTATTAAAAATGTGCTTTAGGTTTTATACCAAAAAAAGCCCAATTTCTTTGACAAACACATATTATTGAAGTTCTTCCTTAGCATAATCTTGCAACCACTGTGCACTGTGGATGCTTTTTTTTTTTTTTGACCCTCCTGTTTTCTCAAAGTCATTCGAAAGTGCACAGCTCAGTATGGGGCATAATTGATCCCATCATTAGTTTTAACTTTGTAATTCAATATGTAAATGTAACCAGAGATTCATCTCAGTAGGAGCAGGATATAAATATAAGATGATGATTATCATTATAAAAAATGTAACTTTATTTATCAGTTCTACATTAATCTAGTACATAATCATACAATGTGGTATTTAGCTTTCAACATATATAAGCCCAGATACTTGAATCAATGTTGGTCAGACGTTTAAGTTGAGATGTTACAATATAGTACATTAAAATATTGAGGCAGTAGGTTTTATTGGAATCATACAGATTTGCTAAAGTAACAGTTGTTATTTTAAAGGCATCTAGGGACTTCTGCCACATTCCATATAAACTTAGTGGGAAATATTATAATTTTAAAATGACACATGTTAAAAAAGATTAAACAACAAATAACATGTCTTATTCAAAACAAACAAACAAAAAAGAAACTATGTACATGTTATTGCAGTCTTGACTCACAAGCTCCCCTTTTTAAGTCACGGTGAAATTAAATTTCACAATAAATTTATCCCTGTAACAGTTACTTAGCAACCAAGGAGAGGAGTAGAAAGAGTGCTGACTTACTGTGGGTGATGACAGAACTCTACCGAAGGGGTATTTCTATGTCCTTCAACCTATAAGTCTTCTATGCTAACTCTCTGCCTGGGAGTTAAGACTACATACTTGTACTGTAGGCATGCACATGTGGCTGCATGATCTGAAATAAAAGTACCTTTCCTCATTCATCCATAATTAGCAGCTCTGCTTGTCAGCAGCATGTTAACTCCTTATTTAAAAAAAGTGGCCTAATCTAATCAGGAACTGCTGATCTTTGTCAAGAGACAAGATATGTTGAAGATAAAGAAGCAGTTGAAGCAACAGGAAAAGAAAAAAACAGGGCTAATTAAATGAACACTGATTTGGAAAATGCATATTTTCTTCAAAATAAAATTAGTGACTGGCTTAAATGTATTATTAACTTATTGTACTCAATCAACTTTCTTAGACTAAATCATGGCCCTGGAATTTGGGCTTTGGAGATCAAGGATTACCAAGTATTATGGGTGGAATTCGATCCCCTGATTAGATATGTAGAAATCCTCATTCCTGAATGTGTTCGAGTTCAGAGGAAGTTACATTGGGTTACTTTGAGCTCTAATCCAATGATGGTCTCATTTACAGAAAAAGAGAAATCTGGACTCAGAGAGACAGCCCTGGAGGGAAGAAGGCCATGGGACAGCAGAGTTCGGGATTTGGTGATGAAGCTGCAAGCTGAGGATTAACAAGGATTGCTATCAACCACCACAACTAGAAGGAGAGAGGCAAGAAGGAGTTCTACCTTACTGCCTTCAGAGGGAACATGGTCCCGTTGACCTCTGATACTGGGTTTCTAGCCTCCAGAGCAATGAGAGAATGAGGCTAGGTCACTCGTTTTGTAGTATTTGGCATGATAGCATTAGAAAACAAGCATGCCCATCTGTTTGAAAACTGAAATCAAAACCAAGGACAGACTATGTGTCTTCGGGTTCTTAAGTACCAGGGTTTCCCAGAGAAAAAGCTTTCACTTTCTGAACCAGCACACCCTCTCTAACACTGAGGATGCAGACTCTAAGAAGCCCTTAGAGATAGCAGGATCCAAGATAAAATTTCTTGTGTGCACGTGCTGAGAAAGTACTGATTTTTAATCTTGGCTGCAGTTTCCAGTTCCTCTGAAGGACAGAGGGGCGGGGCCCTTTGAACACCTTGCCGGCATCGACCACACATGACCTGTTATAACAGGATTTTTCTGTTATTTTATTTCCTTAACTGGTTCGATTTGCTGAAAATAAAATTCAGCTCCAAGAGCCTATTTTTATAACTACGAGATGGCAAAATAGGGTACTATCAAGAAATCAGAGGTACGTACTTAAAGGAGGTGTTAAAATGGGTTTATATCTTTAAAAATTTGTCTCAACTTACTTGCATAGCTGATGTATATTTGAATATTGCAAGACTGCTTTTAAAAACTGAATTTAAGTTAGAGATGTAAAACATACATTCAGAGTAAGAAGAGTAGTGTGGTCTATCAGTCATTAAATTTAACTTAGAGAGGACCTTCTCTAAATGAAGCATTCCGTCCAGAACTTTGGGGGATTAGGGAAATCACGTGTATATTGGACCAGAGCTGGATCAGATGGTAGTCTAGCAGTATAGACAATGTCAACATGCAGACATACAACCACTGGAGAGCATCCCAACCTTTCCTCTTGGGTGGCTTAAAAGTGCAGACAGTATTCAGAAAAAAAAGAGAAAGAAATAGTATGTCAAGGAAATGTCCAAGAAAGTTATGGAATTTAATATGTTCTTGAGATGTCATAAAAATTTAAGGTGGGTACACTGAAGGGATTAGAGTAAGCACAATATCAGGTAGCGGGGGAGCATCTCCTTGTCAATGAACTGTCAACCAATAGGCAGAGCTACATAAGGGACACCATCAAAGGGAACAGTATGTACGCCATGTGCCTTAGGTTAGGGTCTGATATTTGAGGAACTCAAAAACAGGTCAGGATGGGAGGTAAGGGTTGCATTTATGACCACGGAACTGGTAGAGGTTGCTGAAGGTGGACTAGGATAATAAACTAGTATTTTCAGAAAATGAATCTGGAGGTGATAAGCAGCCTGCCTTATAGGAAAAGTACCTTCTGTTAAGGAGCTGAGCCAAGAGATTCAGATCTAATCTAGTTAAGAGGTGCTAAGAGCTTGCACTTGGGCTGTGAACGGTGGAGGCAAAAACTGTAATCTGAGAGAGAGATATTTTAAGGAGAAACTTTTAAGTCTCAGTGATGGGTTGGCTTTAGGAGATAAAGGTGAAAGACAAGCATAAAATAAATGACTTCTAATTTTATTTCCAATTACCAGAAGCATGATGCCACCATGTCATCTAGGATTTGGTGAGAATCAGGATCACATGGTTCTGGATGTTTTCAGAACTGGAACTGCTGTTCCAACTTTGGGCAACCACAGATCCCTCCAGAGAAATGGCATGAATAATATTCATGCAGTGTCTTCTGAGAGCCAGGAGTTGGGTTTTGTGACCCTACATAATATTTTACCTTCGTTTCACTATGATAATAATTTTTAATTACTGAGCACTTACTATGTCTGAGATTCTGTCCTAAACACATCTACTTATTGAATTATTATTAACAATACTATAATACAGATATCATCAACTCTACTTTACAACTTAGGAAATGATCCAAAATCTTTATAGATCTGGCCCAAGGTTACACAGCTACTATCTTATTAGTTGGAGAATGACCATCTTAATAATCTGATCAGCCTGACTTCTAAGGCTCAAGCTATTTCCAAAGGTAACATATAAAGGGAAGTAATAGCATTTGGAAAACCCTGAAATGAAGTCAACTTCCATTCTCTGTTTCTCTCTGCAATTTATTTTTCCTGGACTTCATTCAGATAGACTTTCTTAAAGGTCCACATCGATGGTGCCATCTCCCTTCAATGTCACAACTTCTGCTAGCTCTTTGCTAAATAAATAGCACTTTCTGGGATGTATGAAGACATAAGAAAGAAGATTCAATTTGTTTAAAGGCAATAAGTAGTAGTAGGTGAGTATCAGTCAAGAGCAAATCAAGTTGACACTAAAATGTTCACACTGTGGTAAAAGAATAAAGTATGAATTATAATAAATATATAAATGGTCTTAGTAAATTATTCTGTGTAACCGTGGTACAAAATCAATATATTAATTAGTTCTTAATAATTGCTTCAAATAAAAATTCCAAAAGTACTCAGAAGCTACTTTTGATAAGGTTATATATTTTTCTGAATGTGTGAGAACTCTCTTATATTTTGTGCGATTCTTGTTTCACAACCCAAATACCCATGGGACCCTGGAGACCAAGTTTTACAACAAGTAAGGTTCAGGATGGAAACAACTTAGTAAGAGGATGGCCATTTTTTTCTGATTCTGCCTTAAACCATACTGCTCATGGTTGGCTTATTTCCTGAGTAGAACTGAGAATATAAAGACATTTACAGTTTAGACCAAGAATGTCAAACTCACGGCCCGTGGTCCACATGTGGCCCACAATGAATAAATTTGCAGCCCAGACAATAAAACAGTATGTAAGAAATGTTTTAATAAAAATTTCATAACTTAATTTTTACAATATCCTGTTACACATAATTAATAACGAAATATGAGATTCGCTAATGACTGATTACTATAATTGTGTTGCATTCATAGCCCATACGCGCAGGTGCACCATTTCTCTCCACTACATTAGCAGCGAATATTTTAGGAGCCGATTGAACTGCCATGTCATTAGTCTTGTACTGATTTATTTGGGGTGAGCAACAGGAAATATTTCGCTTTGGGAGAACAAGAAAAAAATAGGTTTATTTGCATTATGCTTAATCATTTGTGCAGTTATTCAGTATTTGATAAGTTAATGTTCAACAAAAATATTAATTTTTATTAAAATGTTTTATTATTTTATATTGATTACTCATTTATTTCAGCCCTTTGTATTCAGCATGTCTCTATCAAAATGAACCTACGTTTCTATACAAATTGAAGCTTTCGTTTTTTGTGGCCCACATTAACTTAAACCTAATTTGGCCTGTGTTTAGCCTTTGAGTTTGACATGTTTGGTTTAGACTGTGTTCTGCCACAGTGAACAAATAGAATTATCTTCATGTACACATTAATCTTTAGTTAAGAATAAGATGTTAGGACCTGTTGTCTGAACTAATTTAAACATAAAAACTTATCGATTTTTAAAAAGTATAGCTTAATTGGAAGTAGATCTTTTTTGTCTTATAAAAAAAGGGGGGGTGGAGTGCCTAATTTCTTGCAAAATTAGGGCCAGGATCAAGACCAAATATAAATGTCTAACTGGTAAATGGTTGAGTTAGAAATATAGATTTTGGAGTCATAGATGAAAGAAACTATTAATACACACACACAAAAAAAAATGAGAAAAACAAAATGAAAATAATTTAAGAATGCCGTATTAGTAGGGAACCACTAGTAATGGGAACTTTGCAGATAGTGATTCCCATAGAACGGAAAAGGTGGAAGATATACTTCATAATGATTAAATGCAGATGGGAGGAGTGGCATCAAATAAAAAAAAATCTGAAAGCTCTAAAGCTGTGCTGTTAGGAGAGGTAGCAATGCATATTTTTAGTGTTCAACATGAGTACACATTTAAAACACTTTTTTTTTCCAGGAAAAGAAAAAGAATAAACTTAAGACATTTGAAATTTATGAAAAATGAGAAAGTACCGTGAAATAAAAAGAAATAAATTCTAATATTCTCTAGTTTGATTCTGTTGAAAATGTAACTAGATAAAAAAATAACTAGTGAAAGATGCAGTATATAGAAAAAATAAGAGGAGCAAGCTCCTATAAAATCTACATATTTCATAGAAGTATAAGAAAAAAATGGCCGAAACAGGTTTTAATCAGTGGATAGAGCGTTGGCCTGAGGACTGAAAGTCCCAGGTTCGATTCCGCATGTATCCTGATTTCAGGCACATCCCCAGTAGGGGGCGTGCAGGAGGTGGCTGATCGATGTCTCTCATCGATGTTTCTAACTCTCTATCCTTCTCCTTTCCTCTCTGTAAAAAAATCAATAAAATATATTTTTTAAAAAAGAAAAGAAAAATAATGGCCATTTTTAATATGCATAAATTTAAAAATATAAAATCCTGATTTTCTTAAAACTGAGAACTCAGCATGTTTGAATAACTCTATGTGTAATTTAAATAATTGTTGAACACCCTATTATAATAACGAAACACTTCAAAAAATAAAACTGTTGTTCATAATTGAGGAAGTTTCAAATATAAATACAATTTACTATCTGAAAACAAATGAAGAAAATGTGTTCACTTTAAAAAAAGTATTTATTTTTGAAAAGCAAGTCACAGTTTGCCTCATTAACCTATGTGTAGCTGTGTGTATTTAAGGAAAAAAAATTAATGGGGTGGGAAGGAGTGAAGGACACGACAGAGGAACTCATTTGCTTAACTGAGAGAGAGCTCCTACCTGTTTCATTCCCACAAAAGCAAGAACAATTTGTCCTATAACAAGAGAACTCAAACACTAGCTAGAAACAAAACAAAACAAATTGGGGGGAAAAACACACTCAGTCCTATAAGTAATTTTTTACTATGTTGTCAAAAATGGCTATTCTTGAAAATGTCCATTCTAATTAATCTCCAGCAAATAAAGATGAAACACTAGCCATACCATTTAACAACTGCATTTATCCCAGAGGTTATTTGAAGTTGGCTTAAATAACCATGAAGTCCTAAACTTTTCCAGGAAAGACCAATTTGCCTCTTCCTTTTTCTACTGTCAATACCATCAATGAATTTACCTGTACATCTCTTATCTTTCATTTTATGATTGAACTAAGGGAACAGCATAACAGCCTGTTGTAAAGAAGAGATAAGAGAGTTCTTAGAAGCATCAATAACTAAATATGAACCTACTTGCCTCTCTACTAAGCCATGAGGTCAAGGTCAATGTGCTTAGCTTTCCTTGACCTTCGTATCTTTAACATATAATTAAGCTTTGCACCACGTTGTTCACTCTTCTACCCTTTTCAAATCCAGAGATTATGAGATTAAAATGAATTTGCATATGTAAAACAGAAAACTCTATCAAAATCGGGTTGTGGAGAGGAGGGGAGATGAACCCTATCCTATCAGGATCACATGCTCATTGCCCACACCTGGCTGTGGCTCCACAGAGCACAACTGGCAAAGCGTATGACAGTATTACTGCTAAGGTTGTCACTAGCTCTAAAATTCTGGATTCTATGAGGACAAATCTGACTCTAAACCTTATCTTTTTGGGGAACCAGATGAAATAATGCTTAGTCTGAATTCAGGGTGCTCTTCCAGGGTCAGACTCTTGGAGCGTTGAGATATAGTCTTCAAAGTGAGTGGATTCTAGTGAGTGGGTGTGTTTTCCAGTGTTACTCACTGTGATATGACACCAAACACAATGCAGTCCGGTCAGGCCCTGGTAACATTTGACAGTTTTATGGCACTTGTCACACTTGGTTGGGCAGTTGCCTTCGACCCAATAGTGGTGCATGACCTAGAACAGAACAAGAATGGGATGGTCAGAGGAGACTTCCGTTAACCGTAAAGACCGCCCTCAGGAAGCCAGCCCGGCCACCCACTTACATCAGTGTTCTTCTTGGACTTCACGTAGGTCTTAATGCAAGAGGGAGGCGCTCTGGCCACACAGCGCTCGTGCACCGTGTACTTGCAAACTGCAAGGAAACATGGACACAGAGTCAGCGCTCATCCTGGTCCCGGCTGCCGTTTTATAGGGAAAGAATGACATTAACAGAATCTCATTTCATGTCCACTGCTCCCTAATCAACCCAATCAGCCACATCAAGGGAAAGTCCAAGTGGACTGGTTTTACCGTGGAATACAAAAGACCAATTAGCACAGGAAATATTATGCATGTGAAAAACCAAGACTCCTCTGTCATGGCATAGCAGGAAGTGCTTAATGAAATCAGAACTCCCTCAAATTTTTCACTATAACTTCCAGATGACAAAAAATATATATATATATGCTAAAGAGAAATTGATGACTGCCAAATGTCTTGGTGTCATTTGCTAGAGAAAGAGATCTATATTTTACGGAGTATAGGCATGAGAGCAGCTGGCAGTCATGGGAATAAAAGCCCATGAGTTTATGCTATTTGGTCTATTGATTTATCTAAACCTTAAATGGCTGATTAGTCTATTTCCAGACAATAGATTTCATCATACAAGCCAGGACTTTAGAGACAGTCCATCCCTCCTCATTTGTCCTCATGGCACTGTTTGTCCAAAAGGGAACAGCCTTTGTGAGGCAGCATGATATGAAAACACACACACACAAATGCAAAGACAATTTGTTTATATGTAAATATGCATCTGCACATATAAAAACATATCTATGTGCATGTACATATGCAAATTGTGACATAAAACCAAGACATATATTTCATTGACATCTTCAAACTTTTTCATGGCTTGGCTATGAAAATAACTTAGAGCTATATATAGATATTCTTTTAATAAAAGAACAAATAAGACTTCTAAATGTACACATGTATGGAATAAAAATTAAATAAAAAACAACTAGGTAGCCCTCTTAACAAAACAAACAAAAACTAACCACTGAATAAAATTAAAACAAAAAAAAGTCTAATCCACAGAATATTTAGATAGTAAACTTTTCCATTTTATCCACATCCTTTTTTTTGTCTTCCATAGGGACAATAATGTGAAGGGTGCTGTATTTTCCCCACTAATCACTTAAAATTTGTGAGCAACATTTCTCACCTTAACAGATCTCACCTTCGTTGAAAGTATTGTGTTTCCTATACTCCCATCAATAAAATCTACCATGAAAAGATAATTTTCCTTACAAATACTAGAACTTTAAACAAAGTACTCCCCCCGTCCATCGAGAATGTTCTGGTGAAAAAAGAACCACCATTTGGAAGCTGAAATGAACACCTGACAATTTCATGTAACTTATTAAAATCCTTAAACAAGAAAACACCTAAATGTGGCCCTGAAGCATGTTTTTTAATGGGAGATAATACATCTGAGAGAAAGTCAGTTCTCAAAGATACCACCAAAGAAACTGCTTGCTAACAATAATACCTGAAAACGTCAAATTGTATGGAAGCTGAGTAAGAGATTAGATTTAATAGAAACTCACAAAAATGCCATGTGTTCAATAAACTTGACAATTCCAGACCCTAATGGGTGTGGATGGACAAAGCACCTGACCAGGTGAGGACACAGCATGCCCTCTGCTTTAACAGACGCAACAGGGAATGTAGAAGTTTCTCAGACATACCTGGTGCAGACTGAAAAACTCTTAGTTGACTTATAAATTAATCTTAAACTATTAGAAAATTCTATTGGGTATGACTCACTTAATAGAATATACTTAAAACTGAAAAAAATAAAAATAAATGTAGTGAACTGAAAATAACACCCACAACTCATGAACTGGCCAGGCTTTGGGTTCCAACAGCCATTAATCACAGAGGAAGCTTCCTCACATAGCATGGAAAATAATGTGCCTACGCACGTTACTTAGTTTAGATCAGTTTGTATTTCTTGCGATTTCTTCATTTGAATGCAAAGTGAGTCAATTAGTTTACCTTTTTTAAAAAAAAAAACCTGAAGGAGCTGACTCATGAGGAGAAATCAAAGGAAATAAGGTGGGTAACTTAGAAAGAAAAAAAAAAGAGAGAGAGAGAAAAGGATAAATCTGAAATAGATATAAATAAGAGAAATTTATGGAAATCTGTATGAAATGGAAACAATGAATACATGAAACTACAGGGGAAAGAAGGCGGCTAATGAACTGCAAAATGTCCTTCGCTTTTTTCCAAGTGAGGGTTTCGGAAAACTGAGGAAAGTTAGAAGGGGAGCGGCCCCACGTTCGGAAGTGGACCACAGGGAAGTATAAATCACAGCTCCAGGAAGGGTAAGGACCGCTCCCTAGCTCTCCAGCGACACATGGGACATTTCCATAAATCCCACCTCTCCTCCCCGGAGGTGCTGATGGCCAGGCGGCCCAGCGTACTCACAGGAGCAGCAGAGGCCCTGCTTGCCCACCCCGATCAGCATGTTCAGGCAGAGGTTGCAGTAGGCGGGTTTGTTAAAGTGCTTGAGTCTCCACACATGCTGTCCATCATCCTTCACGTTCTGCGCGGGGGGGACGTAAGAGAAACAGATTGCACTTAATGAAATAAACAGTGGAATATGTAACTGCCAATAACATTCAGAGCTGGACCGAAGCGCCTGAAGACAATCTGTTATTTCATCCCTGACTTTCTCCGAGGTCGCCACAGAGTCGAGAAAACCACATGTGCGCTAGTGGGATGAGATCCTGCTAACAAATCTCGGATGCTATAGCAACCCACACATTTCTGTCTCTCGTGTCCGCGGTTCTGTCTCAGCATGTCCCAGACTGTCATGATGACCTACCAAACGGAGGGATGTGTCTGCCTCGACTCTGAACACTCTCTCCTTAGCACAATCCCTTCAACACATCAGTGAAGAAAGAAAGAGAAATGAGTGAAAGAGCCTCACAAATGAGAGCTTGGAAAGAAAATGTTAACCCTTGCTTAGTAGTCAGAATATGCAAATTTTATGTCATTGGTTAGATCCTGTCAGAAGGCTATAAGATGGGATAAGGAATAACACTTAACGCTCAGTTATTTGTGCTAGTCTAAGGCTATTCTGAGGAATCCCCTACATGTTATAGTGTATATTAATATATTTTTGTGTGTCTCTAAGAGTAAATTTTTTAAAAATTAACTTTTTAAAGACTTAAATTACATAGCCATTGTTTTCTTTTTAAAAAAATAAAATATGATTCATTGTAATCTCATGGGAAGGTAGTAAAATACTAAAAATGCATTACTGTATTTATTTACAATAATCACTCTAGTTATTTGCCACAATAAAACCTTAAGTTTATATTAGTTCACATTTTAGCAAAACAACTGCAATTCTTTTTTTAAATATATTTTATTGATTTTTTTTTTACAGAGAATAAGGGAGAGGGATAGAGAGTTAGAAACAATGATGAGAGAGAGACATCGATCAGCTGCCTGCTGGACACCCCCCACTGGGGATATGCCCGCAACCAAAGTATATGCCCTTGACAGGAATCGAGCCTGGGACCTTTCATCTGCAGGCCACGCTCTATTCATTGAGCCAAACTGGTTTCAGCTGCAATTATTACTTATTCTTCTAAGTAAAACACTATATAATATCATAATAGCTACTTCACTTAATAGGTATTTAATCACATCTGCATTGTTCAAGATTAAAATAAAATGAAATTATGATGCTTATGAATGTCCTGAACTCCTTATGAGAAGTTTAAATGTACTAAGTAAAGTTATTACCCATCATTACTTTTGTTAACATTATTTTCTCATTAATAGCTAGCCTTTATGTATAATCCACCAAATTGTATCAAATTCAACTAATTTTAGGTATCATCTATTGGCATTGTATCAAAACCTTTATAGGTCATAAACAGCCAAGTTGTAGTAAGTAAATATTAAGAAATACATTAACCTAATAAATTTTTGAGCACCTACTATGCGCTGGGGCACATATTAACTCTCTAGCTGTGGGATAATATAAACATGTTCAGATCACTTATTTCTCTTGATTAAAAAATATTCATAATATTTCCTCGCCACTTTTTCTTATTTCCAGAGAAGACATACACCACCAAATTGGTTGAACCAGATTAGATCCATAATAATTAGATCTCAGATTGGAACCAGAAATGTCAAATTTGCATCAGAATGTGAAACATTCGTGGAACTGCTTCCTGGGAGATGATGATGCTCCATGGGCCTCTTACATTTCTGTACATTTTATAAGCAGAAGGACTTTTTTTTTATTTCCCAGACTGTCTTTTCAAACAGCTTCAAAGTAGGAGTCGTGTGTCCATCCAGAGCAAAGGGTGGGTTAAAATAAAATGAACATCGCCTCCATCTCAGCAAAGTCTAAGCAGGTTTATTTCCTGCGCAAAATAAAAAATGTAGTTTCCGGAAGGTGTGGTTCTAAGCTCTGAGGGTCTGCACAGAGGACTGGTTTAGGCAAGAAGCTGCTGGTTGCTTCGCTGAGAGCTAACACATCCTTAGTCTCTGGCCCAGGAGTTTCACCCAGAATGAAACAGGCAAGCTTATTAGTTAACTTGCAAGGAGGCTACCATTTCAGACCCCTCCCAGCTCTTGACAATGGCGATTCATGGTCCTGACACAGAAGAAGCAAGCTCTCAGCCAAAGCACGTATGCAGAAGGTGTCACGGAGGGGGCTTCAGGGGCCATAAGGGTTTTAATTTTCTCGCCAAAACATACGAAACAGGCTTTGTAGCCATTTCTGGACCCAGCTCTGGTTTGCTTGAGTCATAAGATTTCTAGTATGTTTACCATACGAACAGAATGCTTTATGTAACTGTTCAACTTTGCTAAAGGTTCCAAACTGTTTGTATTTTCTTTTTAAGAATAAAACATCCTGATGTGAAAAGTTTAAGTAATGAGGTTGTTGATTTTTCAAAAAAAACAGATTGATAAAGCTAATGGTCTCGTGTTTGAAAAACATTTTGAGCGAAAGGAAGAAAGGAAAAACCCCATTTTCATATGTATTGCTGTTCTTATCGTCCCTGTCATTTTATTTTTAAATGATTGTCCATTACATGGGAATTAGCCTCGTTCTGTCGAAGAGCACATATGGACTGAGTTAGCTGGCATTTTCCTTATCAAAAATAAACAAGTCTGAGCGTGGGTGTTCTGTCAATCAGAACACTTAGCCATGTTACAGGCTGCACGTGATGTACAAATCCATTACCCAGACATAAAATACTTCACAAAAAAAAAAAAAAATTAAATAGCTTTATAGCTCTTAGCCGGATATATTGCCAAAATATGCAAAAGATGAAATATGCATGTGACTTCAAGAGGAGAAATTGAAACTAGGAGCCAACTGCTTCTCAGCAGTGCAAATTATACTCCAACTCTCCGTGTTTTCATGTCTTGTCTTGTTTGTCTTATTAAGATCATATACTTGGTGGGGGAGGAGAAGAATCTGCCCCTTGCTGTATTCTGTCAGCCAGTTGAGCGTGTTCCTATTAGTACTTCTGTTGCAAATAAATATTTATTGTCATAGGAAAGAATTACTTTTATGAGAAAGAAAAGGGGAGGAGATGGGGAAGGCTGACTCCTGGCCTCCTCTGAAGAATGTGGTGGATATGCCATTTCACCCTTCGTGTCTTCCTCTCTAACAAAATGAAAGCACCCACTTTCCTCCCCACCCCCACCCCCACAGTGTGGTCCTTCATGATACAGTTCCTGTGAAGTCCTCAGAAGCCTGGTGTTGTATGAACAGCGAATACGATCAATGTTATTGGGTTGGGCTTTGTGACATTCTAATGTTTTAGCCAAAGGAGTTCAGAAGGATGCTGGTAGGCTTACCATGCTTTATTTCATAAAAATCTTGTTCTTAAAGAAATGTCTTTCTAATATTTATAAAATACTGTATTTTATAAAGAACCAGCTCAGGGATGTGGTTGTGACAGAGACATGCTTGATGAAAAGGAGGCAAGATCACAAGAAGCGCCGGGTCTTCCTCTCTTTTTAATCCCCTGGAAGTCAAACGGAGGTTTCAGAGGAAAAATGCCCTTTGCAACTTTTGAAATGTATTTCATTATCAATAGTAATGTCTAAGGTTTTCGTGTTTTTTTTTTCTTTCCCTAAATATATACATTCAAGATCACACATAGTGTTCAACTGTACTAGGAGCATTATAAATAACTAGAGGCCCTGTGCACAAAATTTGTGCACTGGGGCGCAGGGGGTAGGGGGTTGTATTCCTCAGCCCAGCCTGCACCCTCTCACAATCTGGGACTGCTGGCTCCCAACTGCTCACCTACCTGCCTTCCTGATGGCCCCTAACTGCTTCTGCCTACCAGCCTGATCACCCCCTAATCACTCCCCTGCCAGCTTGATTGATGCCTAACTGCTCCCCTTCCAGCCTGTTTGCTTCTAACTGACCTCTCCTGCAGGCTTGCTCACCCCCAACTGCCTCCCCTGCTGGCCTGATCACCCACAACTGCCCTCCATTGCAGACCTGTTCCTTCCCAATGCCCCTCCCCTAATGTCCATCTTGTGTGCACATGGGGGCAGCCATCTTGTGTGTTGGAGTGATGATCAATTTGCATATTATGCTTTTATTAGATAGGATAGGGGTTTGATGCATGGATGGGGGCCAGCTGGTTGCCCTGAAGAATATCCCAGATCAGAATGGGAGTTCCCTTGGGATATGAGGTGGTCTAGGTGAGGGGCTGTGGTGGTTTGCAGGCCATCCACACCCTCTGGTGACCCAAGCAGAGGCCCTGGTATCTTGGATTTATTTATCTTCTACAATTTAAATTTTGTATCCTTGAGCAGATGTCAGGGCTGCAGGGGCTTCAAACAGCAATGTTTGCTGGGGAAACCCAAGCCTCTCGCTCCATGGCTGCAGACATCGTGGGTGGGTTAATTTGCATACCCACTCCTGATTGGCTGGTGGGCCTGGCATGTGGGTGTAATGTAGGTATGGTCAATTTGCATATTATTATTTTATTAGATAGGGTACCATATTTTATAAAGACCTCCATGAGAAATTCCACCAATGTCCCTATAGAAATGTCCATACTCCCACACCTAGTCAAGTACCATTTCAACTGACTGCAGGTATAACATAGAGAAGAAATATTGTTGCAAATTAATTCCAACTCTTTAAATAATAAGCACTATTAAGTTACTTCACTTTTCTAGACATCTGAAAGAAACATCTGTTTTCAACTAAATGATAAGCTCTATCAGGACTGAGCAGAGGGAATGCAGGGAAAAGTTTTAAAATTCTGACTGGAGTTGCAATCAACTCCTTCATTCTAGATCCCACTTCCTAAAGACAGGCTCAGTACACTGGCTACCTTGAGGTTCAAATGCAAACTCAACAGTGCTAATACTACAGTTATTCTCCTTGGATGACCTAATCTGGAATCTCACGAACTATTGAATTCATCCATCTTAACACCTTTCTAGATTAAGCCATGTATGAACAAAACAACAACTCAAATAAATTTTACCAAAGAGAGTCTGGAACTTAAATTTTCTGAACACAGCTTAATCTATTAATACACTATCTTTTCCTTTCCACTGTACTCAAAACTTTCATTGGGGATCTCACTTCATCAGCAAACAGGAGACAAACCAAAGGATTCCTTTTATTTTATTGAGTCAGGTCAAGAAAAAACAGTGTCCTAAAGCATTCCAAGCGTGGCAAAGTATTAACCACCTAGAGGGATTAAAGAGCAGGATTCTCTGAGCACAAATAGCAATATATATGGTGTGTGTGTGTGTGTGTGTGTGTGTGTGTGTGTGTGTGTACTAGAGGCCCGGTGCACAAATTCATGCACAGGTGGGATCCCTCGGGGTAGCCTACAGGAATTGAAGCCCAAGGTGCAACACCACCTGCAGCTCCTGCCTGCTGTTCCTGCTGTTCCTGCCCCTACTGCAGCAGTGCTCGCCAGCCCTGCATCTGGCACCCTCCCCAGGGGAGTGGCCTGTGGTATTGAGCCAAAACTGACTCTCTGACATCCCCCAGGGATCCCGGATTATGAGAAGGTGCAAGCCAGTTCGAGGGGCCCTACTGGTACATGATTGATTGGGACTGGAGTGGGACCATGGAGGGCTCCAGGGTGTTTCCAGCCTCTGACTTGCCCAGACCAGATTTCACAACCCCAGCTGCAAGCTAACCTACCAGTCAGAGCATCTACCCTCTGGTGGCCAGTGCACGTAATTGCAAGTGGTTGAGCGGCCTAAGCATATCGTTAGCAGATTAGGCTTTGATTGGTTGAACAGTTGACCAGACACTTCACACTTAGGCTTTTATTATATAGGATACTTCATTATAAAATCATACAGGTCAGATGAGAGTACAAAAATTCAAGATTAAGAACTCAAGGTAGCCATGTTATAAGCAAGACTCAAATTTAAATGCGTATTCTTATTTATATAATAATATAAATTTAGGAATTTTCCTTGAAAAATCTAGTAAAGATCTAAGGCTGCATATTTCAGGAATTTGTACATTATTATCTTTTTTTATTTTGTACATTATTATTGTTTTTCCAGGCAAAGGAATGTCTGTACTGAAAGACTATTAGAAGGAAAGGAATATTCTTGATTAACTTCTTTGCATGTCCAGAAAGATGACAGGCAGGCAAAAATCAAAATAACCTAGTTAATAACAGAGCCAGGGTGGAGACTGATTTGATGACGTTCACTGTTTCTGTGCACTTTCTTCATTAGTTCTCATGGTTTGCTGGGATTTTCTAATTGAGATAAATAAAAGGTACTAGATTTCTTTCTACTAAGTGACTAAAAATAAAATTTTAAATCTTTGTGTTTGAAGACTGGTATAAACCTTTTGGAAAACAGAGTGGGATCATTTGACTCAGTGATCCCACTCCTAGGAATATGTACTAGGAAGCCTGAAACACCAAGCATATGTACCTCTATGTTCATAGCCATATTATTTACAATAGCTAAGCTCTGGAAACAGCCCAAGTGCCCATCCATAGATGAGTGGATACAAAAGCTGTGGTACATTTACACTATGAATAGCATGCAGCTTTAAAAAGGAAGGAGCTCTTCATCTTTGAAACAACAGGGAGGGACCTGGAAGGTATTATGCTAAGCGAAATGAACCAGTCAGGGAAAGATAAGTATCACATGATCTCAGTCATATATGGAATTTAATGAACAAAATAAAATTACAAACAAAATAGATCCAGAGGCATAGAAGCATGGGACAGACTGACAGTTCTCAGAGGGAAAGTGGGTGGTGGAGTGGAAAGAGATTAACCAAATAACTCATATGCCTATATGCATAACCCATGGATATAGATAACAATACAGTGAAGAGCTGGGGAGGAGGTGGTAGGAAGGAGGAGAGGAATGGGTGGAGATGACAAGCATTTATAATACTTTCAACAATAAAGATAATTTTTTAACATTTAAAAGAAAAGAAAATCTTTATGTTTGTAATATGACAGATTAATAATAAAATAAATCAGGAGGTAGCAAACTATGACCCTTGGGTCAAAACTGGCCATCAACCTGTTTTTGAAAATAGTTCACTGAACCACAGTCATGCTCTTTCATTGATGGAGCGCCTATACTTTCTTTTGCTCTGAACTGTACAGTTGAGTAGATGCAGCCTCTGTTCCACAAAGCCTATATTATGAACTAACTGACCCTTTATAAAGTTTGCCAAACACTGGAGCAGTTTCTGACAAAATACAGTGGGTTTCTTGTTTTGTTTTGTTTTGTTTTAATTCGTTCAAAATTTAAATATTTTTGAACAAGGCAAATACCAGAGAAAGAATATGTCTCCGATATAAATTTTTATTGTAATCAAAATCACATATGCCATGCAAACTCTCTATTTCCCAGCAAATCTAAGAGACTGTACCACTTCATATGGAATATCATAAAGTTTGAGGAAGTTCTTCTAAGAGAAAGGAAATGATTCTTACTCTCAACCATTTGTTCTGACATGTTCTGATAAACTGCATTTCTGGCACAGCTACGATTTAAAAGAGAGTATCTTTTAAAAGTTGGTTAATGGAGAAAAATAAATGACAATAAAATCACAGCTGCTCTGCCTTATATTAGAAGTGAGGATTACTCTCCCAAGGCAATATTCTTATCTGTGTAATTTGGCTAGTACACCACAGTCACTTTCAAAATACACTGTGGGACTTAACATGCAATGTCAATTAGAATCTACTCCCTGAACTCCTAATTGACAACAGACATGAATATCTGGGACAACATAACAAGACTGGCCTCCCACTAAATGGCTGAGTCCAACCCCAAGCTTCTCGAGTTCCAATTTGATCAGCAAACGTGTATGGGGGCGGGGAGGGAGAGGGATGGCCTAGGGAAATGACAGCATGAATCAAATTCTCTACAGGTAATAGCATAACACATTAACTTCCTGCAGAAAAGGAAATAAATCTCAATTACAAAAAAAAAAAAAAAAAAAAAAAGCCCTCCTTACCGTGTCATTCCTGCTTGGTAAAAACACCATGCCTTGGGATTAAACAGGAGCTCCTAACAAATAGATGCTCTGTTTTGCGATCATAATTACATGGCTTATGAATTTTTACTAAATAAAAATTTAGAGGATTGTTGGCTTATTTTATTTTATTTTTTTTAAAAGGAGAGGAGAAAGGATGATGTTCTTAGAATCGTCCAGTACAGGGGAAAATCTAATCTTGGTGGTGGAACATAAATTTTAAATAATGTAGCCCTGCCCTCCAGTGGCCATCACTGGGAATACAGCTTTGAGCACATTTGGCTACTACTTTGAAACCCTACATTGCTTTTTCCTATTAAGCTCCCCAAAACAGGTCTTTTGACTAAAAATAAAAAGTATCAATTTGATAACATGATTATAAAGTAAATTATGTCCCACCAGTATCCTGGTGAACATTTATTGCAAATAAATTTACTGCTATACTAGAAACTGATGAGGTTTTGTATATTTGTTTAAAAATATTTTAATATAAATCCATATAGATTGTGGACTATAAACACACTATCTTCATAACTTCACAAATACCCATATTTCCGAATCAAATTATAAAGAGTGGTTTCCAAAGAAAAATATCATTTCAAAATCTTTCTTGGTATTTAAAATACAGGTGATTTAGTCTTCATTTATGCACTTTCCTATCAAACCCCCCAACTAACAAAAGGTTGACTTACTCATCCCTTCATCTTCTCTCATTTGCTCATACTAGAATTTTCATCAGTGTTTAGGATAAGCAAAACTTTAGCTTTAAAATATAAAAATTCCCTCCAGAGAACCATTACTATTAGAACTCCGTGACTATTCATTTGACAACTATACGCTAAAACTTATACTGTTAACCTTGTGTCAAATTTTTGGTTTTCTCCCAATAGTCTTATTTGATATTTATTGATCATCTTTATTCCCTTAAACCAGGGGAAATACCTGTTTAATTAGCACTGGAGGCACTGATATAAGAAAACTTTTGACAGGTTTGGAACAAAAACCTGGCTGATCCGCTCATATGTAAGGAAAAAAAGTGTGTGCGCATGTGTGTTTGTGTGCATGCGTGCACATGTGTCCTCTTACCCACCATGATATATAATTATCTCCTCCAAGTATTATTTATAAACTATGTAGATTATCTTCCTGGAGAGGAGAGAGGCTATATGGTGTGGGATGAAGAACCACAGAATGCAGTAATATTTTTTTTTTGCATTAGATAAAATGAGATAGTCTATAATATTTGTAAACTAGATTATACTTTAAACGGAGAGAAGTTAAGCATCATGACAAGTATTCTGGACAGGAGTTACTGTTCAACTGCACTGGGACACACTTATTGCAAGGTCCAGGCACCTACTACATGCTCAGTGGTTAAAAAAAAGCCAGGTCAATTCATTACCAACATGGATTAGAATCCAGACTTAGCACCAAGGCACCGCTCTCTGAAAATGCTTACGTTTTCCAAGCCAAGGAGCACAAGGAGTGGGATTGTGGTCATTCCCCCTTGGATCCATTCCTCCAGAGAGACAGTCCCATCGTGATCATAGTCGATTTCTTCCATCATTTCATGAAGGATCTGAAGCAGAGTAGAGGAAAACCTTGCAATAAGTCAATAAAATACATTTCAGATGGAACAACCAAGAACTACATTGGACTGGTTATCACTGTGATGAGCAAGCCAAGTGGAGAGTTGACATAAATATCTAAGTTATACTAATGTTGTACAATATGAATCCTATTACTGAGAATATAGATAGTGGCTTTGTTATATTTCCAGAACCTGACTACTTTTGCTGATCAACTTTCAAAAGAATTGCTCAACTTTTTAAAATGCCGTCACTGAATGGCACAGCTAAAACAAGAAGGTATCTTTAATTTAAGAGTAAAAATGAAATTGCTTTCTCTCAATTATTTTTTTAAATTCAAATATATGCTAGATAATGTCTGAACAAATTAGCTTCATGGCAAAGAGCTGAAAGAATTCTTTGCTAAGTGATAAGAGGTGGGGAAATGGAGCTGCATTTAATTGCCTATCAGATCTTAACAGAGCCAAGAAGTTAAACAATCAAGTCATTTTTTATTAGATTTTTTTTTCTAAAGATGACTTGTACAGAGTGTCCCAAAATGTTCTCCACAGTCTATGTTAGTAATACCCTTGGTTGTATAGCAGTAATAACAGTATTAGATTCAAAGTTTGTTGTAAGGATTAATACACTAACATAAATATCTTCAAAGAGCATCTAGCAAACATATTTAATGTGATATAGGCATTATTAGTGTTATATTTTCAGAAATTATATGTGAGTACTGAATATTTCCATTGGATCTGGGCACTCAAATTATTTCTCATCTAAGTTGTCTTCCCTCAAAAAGTATGTGAAAATCAGATTCTTTTCCTTCAGAATAACCTAACAAGTGTTAGGAAAAAAACTTTACTTTTTTCTTTTTGGAATAAAATGATGGTGAACTAATTATTTCATTATTCTCAAAATGAAACTCAGCAGAAATTATTCAGAATTTGGCAAATGGCATACGATCTTGTTAAAATGCCCTACCCCCACTCTGGCTGGTGGTGCTCAGTGGATAGAGAGGCAGCCTGTGCTTAATTCCCTGTCAAGGGCATGTATCTGGGCTGCAGGTTCAATCCCCAGGGCACATGCAGGAGGCAACCAATCCATGTGTCTCTCACATCAATGTTTCTCTCTGTCTCTCTGTTCTCCCACCCCCAACAATATTTCTGTAAAAATCAATGGGAAAATTGTGTGTGTGTGTGTGTGTGTGTGTGTGTGTGTGTGTGTGTGTGTGTGTATTGAGTGGCCATATTATTATGATCTCTGAATGCATATGCATAATAATCTCACTGTCCCCTCCCCCTGGTCATGTTGGTCGGACCCCAAATTCATGCACAGGGCCTCTAATATATATGTGTTCAGAGATCATAATATGCGTTCAGAGATCATAATAATCTGGCCACTCAGTGTATATATATATCCTGCCCTAGAAGGCACTCTGGTGAACTAGGAGAAATGAATAAATGAGAAGAGAACTAAAATACAGAGCATTTGATTCAGATGCCTAATGCCTTCATTTTCTACCTAATACATGGAATGTTAAAAGTGGGGTTAGGTTGTTTTTTTTTTCTCATTCCTTCCAAAGATATCTCGGTCTTTCCCACTACCTGCCATAGACCATGGATGCTTAGTTTTCTTTATTCATATACACACACTATCAGGGGTCTGACAATGTGCACAAGAGCACGTAACTTTAAAACGGGGAGAGTTGCTAAATCATCAGGGTGGATGAGGCAGTTCCGGAGGCAGCAAACACAAGGCACAGGTAAGCCTTTCACCTTGACTTTCTATCATTGATACCAGCCAGAGACCTGTCAGGTTATCTAGGTGCGCCACAAAAGACAAATAACGCTATATACTTTATTAACTCTATTTCCCTGCAGGTATTTACCATCATTAGAATGCCTAGCCACCTTCCTTAGAGCATCCAGGCCCCCTTTTCTCAAATCCATGCCTCTCCCTACAAATATTTTGTTTGGAAGTGGGGAGCCCACTTCTGCTTTAAAAACTGATAGAAAACGATCCCCCTTCCCTCTACCACTCCAGTGAGGACAAGAGGCTTGGCTGATAGGTAAATAATGTTCACAGGTATTAAGGCAAGCGGGATGGGGAAAGTTGTGTTAGATTACCAAAACCAAAAAGGAGAAACAGAATGTTTCAGTCCCTTGGGTCAGTGCAAATAGCATTAAGATGAATCAAGCAGAATTCTTAGAATTAGATACATGTTACCATAAGCTTTCATCTTCCATGTACAAACTACACTGCTCTGCACCTGACTGCACTGTGCAGAGAATGTGCATCTCCACATCCCCCAAAAAGAAAAAAATCAGTTGAGTTAATGCCTGAGAAGCCATGTGCCAGCAAGAATGAGACTCCCCTTTGTACAGGACATTGCACGTGACCTTAGTGTTTACAAAGCAAGGATATGCTCTCACCGCTCTCACATCCTATCCTCATGCCATTTTCATGCTATTAACTGCACAAATGTGAATAGGGTTTGAAGAATAGGTCTTTTGAATTCAAATAGACTATATATCATTTAAATACAATTGATTTGCATTTGCTTAAATCATGTACATGTTGCTTAATTTGGTTGGTTTCAAAAAATAAACAAAAAATCAATAACACTTATTAACTCTCCCCAAAATATTACTTTTGGTGAAAGGCAGTTTCTAATTAAGTATGTTTTAATATACATTTAAATTATATTATAACTTTGGCATAAATATATTAAAAATAGTAAGTTCTTTATGTGCTATAAGCATTGATAAATAGTATTTCTTTAAATGATTTGATTAAAATCCTAGCCCTGACTGAAGAGCTTTGTACAAGTAACTAACATTTTGGGATCTCAATTTCTTCATCTGTGCAATGAATAAAACAGTAGTATCTACTTCAGAGGATGGCAAGCATTAAATAACACGTGTACAAAAGATAGCACAATACACCGTGCACAGTAAGCTATCACCATCATCATCTTCTTTTTTAATTTTTTAAAAGATTTGTAGTTGATTTTTACAGAGAGGAAGGGGGAGGCGAGAGTGAGGGAGAAACATCCAAGTGGGAGTGAAGCAACAATAGGCTGCCTCCTGCATGCCTCCTACTGCGGCTGGAGCCTGCAACCTGGGCATGTGCTCTGACTGGGAGCCAAACCAGCCACCCCCTGGTGCAAAGAACCATGCCTATCACTGAGCCACACCAGCCAGGGCCATCATTTTAATCACCTTCATCCTCTTTATCACAACTACTTTACCAATTTCCACATATCAATTCTAGCTATTTGGTGGCGTGGCATGACAGTGGCAGTGTCTGCCAGCAGCTTCTATTTATCTACACATTTGTAAGACCACCATTCACATTAATTAGCACAAGGAAAAAAAAGTTAAGAGGTTCAGAACATATACCCTCCTTGTTCAGGATCCACTTTGACTACTAATCTATAATAATAAAAGTGTAATATGTTAATTAGACCAGACAGCCAAACAGCCTTCCAGACGTCATTCTGGGCATCCTTACAGATGATTTTCCAGATGAAACCATAGTGGTGGGGGCTGAGGCAGAGGTGGTTGGGGTGATCAGACAGGCAGACAAGCAGTTAGGGGTGATAAGGCAGGTAAGAAGAGTGGTTAGGGGCAATCAGGCAGGCAGGCAAGTGGTTAGGGGTGATCAGGCAGATAGG
>PVJN01003248.1:0-72500 GCA_004026805.1 Lasiurus borealis
TTTCCCCCCAAAGATTTTAAGTCCACTCCCTTTCTATGCCCCTGATTCTATTATATTCACCAGTTTATTCTGTTCATCAGATTTTTTATTCCCTTGATTTTTAGATTCACTTGTTGATAGGTATGTATTTGTTCATAGTTTTTATCTTTACCTTTTTCTTTTTCTTCCTCTTCTTAAAGAATACCTTTCAGCATTTCATGCAATATTAATTTGGTGTTGATCAACTCCTTTAGCCTTTTCTTATCTGTGAAGCTCCTTATCTGACCTTCAATTCTGAATGATAGCTTTTCTGGGCAGAGTAATCTTGGTTGTAAATTCTTGTTATTCATCACTTTGAATATTTCTTGTCACTCCCATCTGGCCTGCATAGTTTCTGTTGAGAAATCAGCTGACAATCATATGGGCATTCCCTTGTATGTAATTAACTGTTTTTCTCTAGTTGCTTTTAATATTCTCTGTCTTTTACTCTTGGCATTTTAATTATGATGTGTCTTGGTGTCTTATTCTTTGGATTCCTTTTGGTTGGGGTTCTGTGCACTTCCTGGGCTAAAGTCTATTTCTTTCACCAGGTGGGGGAAGTTTTCAGTCATTTTTTCTTCAAATAGGTTTTCAGTATCTTGCTCTCTCTCTTCTTCTGGCATCCCCATAATTCATATGCTGGTATGCTTGAAGTTGTCCCAAAGGTTCCTTACGCTATCTTCAAATTTTTGAATTCTTTTTTCTTTTCCAGTTGAGAGCTTTTTGCTTCTTTGTATTTCAAATCTTTGACTTGATTCTTGTGGTCCTCTAATCTGCTGTTAGGTCTCTGTATATTTTTTATTTCAGTCAGTGTATGTTTAATTTATAGTTCATCCTTTTTCATATTCTCAAGGGTCTTGCTAAATTTATTGGCCTTTTCTAGGAAATTCTTGAAAAACCTTATAACCATGGTTTTGAACTCTATATCCAATCGTTTGCTTTTCTCCATTTCTTTCATTTGACCTGTTTGTTTGTCTCCACATTTTTACTGCTTCCCTGAGTTGGCAGAGTAGCTTTGTGTGCTAGGTGTCCTATAGGGCCCAGTGGCTCAGCCTCTCTAATTATCTCAGGTGGACACTCTTGATACACCCCTTTATGGACTGTATGCACAGCCTTGTTGAAGTTAAGTCTTGATTGTTGTTGGTATCACTGGGAGGAATTGACCTCCAGGCCAACTGGCTGTGAGGATCACCTGTTTCTACACTGGGAGAACTTCTATGCTGGAGACACCCTTATGAGATAGGATTTAAAAAATTGAAAAAGCCTTTGTGCTTAGCTTGGATGGGGCAGAGTCTCAGGGCAGAGCAGACAGCCTTGGCTTCCCATCAACTCTGCCCTCTGAGGCCCCTAGGTCTCAGTGTCCTGTGATAATTGCTGCAAGCACCTCTGAGAGAAAGCCACCCTCAAGTTTTGTCCACTGCCAGACGGTACAAATTCCTCCTGAGTGAGTTTGGGTTCCCAGAGTTTCACACAGAACTGGAGTTCAGCACAGTCAAGAGCTTCTGTCTTCCTCCTGCTTGAGAAAGCCAACTGTGCACTCAGCAATCAGTTGTCTCTGCACTTGCATGCCTCCGGACCTCTGCCTTCCGCAGCTCTCCTGAGTCTCAGTGTGCTTTTCTCTGTTCCTGACAGTCTAGATTCCCCCGAATGAGTCTGTATCCCTAGGGCCTCACCTGGAACTGGAGTTCAGCACAGTTGGGAGTTTCTGTCTCCCACCCACTTGAGAAAGCCAGGCACACACTTAGCTGCCAGTCTTCTTCATGCATATCTCTGTACCACAGCCTTTTGCAGCTCATCTAAGTCTCAATGTGCTTTTCTCTTTCCTTCTAGTTGTAGAATTTCCACTCAGCTAGCCTCCTGTGGTTCTGGATGGTGTCTTTTAGTTGTAGTTTTGAAATTGTTGTTCAAGGCAGCAGTTTAGGTATTTACCTATGTTGCCATCTTGGTTTCTCAATAAAGGCACTTTAGACACTAAAAATAATTTTTTGCTTTTCATTTCATATTCACCCTTTGCTCCATGCTGTGCAATACAACCTCTTCACAAATGCAAATGTAAGGATATTGGTAACTTAAAATCTACTTCATTTTTTGTATTATGCTGATTAGTAAGTATAGATTAATTTAAAAATATTTTTGTTTTGTAAACTCAGTGATTCTAATTACACATAGAGAAAGGATGTATTAGTATTTCCATCAGAGAAAAGATTAGCCTTAATAATATACTTAAAGTCTTCTAAGATCTTTTCTGAGTCTGTACCTTTCCCTGGGCATGCACAGTCATTTTCTAATTTTTCTATATTTGCAGTTCTTAAAATATATGTAATGTCTAGTCTTTAATTTGGGCTCCCAATGAAGGAAAAGAAAAAATTAATAAAATGAGAAAGAAGAGGGAGCTAGTCCTTTAAGTCCCCTGGAAGTCATTCCAGCTCCAGAGGGAGGGACTTGCAATAATTGGAGGAGGTGCAACACTAATGGCTAGTCACCTCTCAGTCTGCACTTCTTTATCAGAAGCAGCAGGGTCCTTTTTGCCCAAGGAGTTTCCTGCAAGCCATGCACAGGTTACTCTGGAAACTTGGGAACACATTCACTGCTCCCTGCCAAGGGAGGGGGAAAGGAGCTGCTACTGTGCTCAGAGTGGAAATAGACCAAATTGATTGCCATTTACTGCCCAAACCTTCTTCTGGAAGGTACAAGACTTCAATAGACTCCAGCATTCCAAAATAGTTATACCACAGATTCTGCAAGTGCAATTGTCTGGATAAATAGATGTTTCTGGTCCTCTCTCCCTCCTTTTTTCTTACCTATCTTCTTCCTTTTTTTAAAAGGGCCAGTTTATAAGTACATTGCCCCAAAGGCTGCTGCTATGTGTTCCTTAGTATAAATTGCATTGGGATCAATTGGACTAGTTGCTCTGATTTCAATTCTTTACAGTGTCTCAAGACCACTTCCCATTGCTGTTTCAATGTACCAACCCCGGGAGTTAAGTGTAAATGTTAGCATTTGTGGTTCCAAGTTATTTTAAAAATCTGGATCTCGCCAAAACCGGTTTGGCTCAGTGGATAGAGCAGTCAGCCTTAGGACTGAAAGGTCCCAGGTTTGATTCTGGTCAAAGGCATGTACCTTGGTTGCGGGCACATCCCCAGTGGGGGGCAGTGCAAGAGGCAGCTGACTGATGTTTCTAACTCTCTATCCCTCTCCCTTCCTCTCTGTAAAAGCTCAATAAAAAATATATTAAAAAAAAATCTGGATCTCATTCTTTTCTTGCATGAGGTTTTTAGACATGTCCTTTCCTATATTTGGACTATTCAGTTCTTTCCTGTGTCAACCGTATCATCATTTCTCATTATGGGCTGGGCCATTACTCAGAGAATGCCTGTGTTCCAGGGCTTTCTTCCTATTGAAACAAAACAAAAACAAAAACAAACCCTCTCTTGGCCCATCATTGCTGCCTAGCTACCATCCAATTTCTACTGCTTGTCTCCATGTTTCACACTTCCTACTTATTTTTAATCCCATTCCATCACTTCAATGAAACTGTCCTTGTCAAAATGACCATGACCTCCATTATGCCCCCATATTTAATGGAGTATTAATTGTTGGGTTGCTGCAGAGCTGGATCTTGATATATCTCCTTATTTATGGATTTTGCTTTTATATCCTTCAGGTCTCAGTTCAAAAGTCATCCCTTCAGAGAATTTTTATTGACCACCCTTTCACCCCTCTTTAAATGCTTTTTGGCACTTACTATTATCTGAAATTATTTTGTTTGATTACATATCTACACACCTTTTAAAAAAAATCTGTGTCCTCAGACTTAAATGCAATTTTATTGAGGTCAAGAAATTTGTCTTATTTACTGTTCTACCCCTGTTCTATAATGATATGTGGTATTGGTCTTCAAATACAAATACTCCAAAAGGGACACAAACATTGACAGTTTTAAGAGAAATCAACTTCCAGTCCAGTTTCCATATAAACTATTTTTTAAAATTGGTCTGATTGAGAATCCATCATTCAGATTCTTTGCCAACTCCCTTTTAACAATAATCTCTATGCTACTGTTTTTTTAAAGAACAAAACATATCTCCTGCCTATTTTAATCTAATTCATTGCTGTAAGATATACAAACTTCTGAGGCACTGAAAATGGTTCAACTAGAAATATTGGAGACAAAATTTAGAAAGTGCAACATTCTAATCTCCAGGTAACAAATAGTCTCATAATTTGCGTGGTTTCTGATTGATTTCTTTCAACCAAAGGGAAGTCTATGTGGAATTTTAAAAAATTATAAATTCATACCTGACTTTTTTACTTTGGTGTATAACTCAGAAATAACACAAAGAATAGGGTGGCATTGCTATAACAAACTCTTCACATTCACTTCTACTCTTTGATTTTGGAACAGGGCACTAGTTTTACATCCTATCTAATACAGAGGGACTATGCTAATTGACCCTCACACCATCACAAAGATGGCAGTGCCCTCAGCCAATAGGGAGGGAATAGGCTAATTGACTGTCACACTCTCAAAGATAGCGGCACCCACAGTTAATGAGGGAATATGCTAATTGACTGCCTCACCCTAAAAATGGTGGTGCCCACAGCCAAAAGGAGGGAATATGCTAATTGACTGCCACACCCTCAAATATAGTGGCACCCACAGCCACAAGATGGCAACTCCCAGTCCCCTCAGCCCCGCTGGGGTGGCAGGTGCATGACAAAGCTGGGCCTGCCCCCAGGTGAGCCTGGCCACTCTGCGTGCTTGCCTCTAGAGTCGCCCAGTCCCCTCAGTCCCCCAGCCATCCAGGCTAGCCCAAGGTACAGGCAAGCCTCAGATGTCAGTTGCCCAGCCACCCTGGGCTTTCCTGAGGCACAGGTAAGCCTTGGGTGTCAGCTGCCTGGGCACCCAAAGCTGCCTGAGGCTCAGGTAACCAAGGCTGGTCAAGGTTTGTGCTGCTGGCAGTGGCAGCAGCAGAGGTGTGATGGGGTGTTGCCTTCCCCTGATTGTCAGGTCACCTCTTGCCCCTGAGGGCTCCTGGACTATGAGAGGGGGAAGGCTGGGGTGAGGGATCCCCCCTTCCAGTGCATTAATTTAGATGCATTGGACCTCTAGTCCTATCTAATAAAAGAGTGATATGCAAATTGATCATACCTCCACTACACTCACAAGCCATGCCCACCAGCCAATCAGAGTGAGTATGCTAATTAACCAAGATGGCTATGGCCACAGAGAGAGCAGGAAAGAGACCTGGGTTGCCCCTAGCAATGGAGGAAGCCAAGCTTTCCACACACCCTTGGCTTCCATTTAAGGCAACAAAGTTTCAGTGACTGTGTGAGCAGAAGGGTTGGCTCTGCTCCAGGCTACAAAATTTCAATTATAGAAGATAAATAAATCCCAGATACCAGGGCCTCTGCTTGGGTCACTGGGGGGCATGGCCAGCCTGCAAACCACCACAGGCCCCTCACCCATGCCACCCCACACCCCAAGGGAACACCCACCCTGATCCAGGATACTCTTCAGGACAAAGCAGCTGGCCCCCACCCATGCAGCAGGCCTCTATCCTATCTAATAAAAGAATAATATGCAGATTGACCATCACTCCATCACAAGATCCTGCCCCCATGTGGAGACAAGATGGCCAGCAGGGGAGGACAGTTGGCAGGGATCAGGGCTGCAAGGGAGGAGGAGGGCAGTTAAGGGTGACCAGTCTGGCAGAGGAGGGAAGTTGGGGGTGATCAAGCCTGCAGGGAAGGGCAGTTGGGGGTGATCAGGCCCACAGCATAGGGCAGTTAGGGGCAAACAGGCTGGCAGGGGAGCAGTTAGGCATCAATCAGGCTGGCAGGGGAGTGGTTAGGGGGTGATCAGGCTGGCAGGCAGAAGTGGTTAGGGGCAATCAGGAAGGCAAGCATGTGAGCAGTTGGGAGCCAGCAGTCTTGGATTGTTAGAAGGATGTTCTACTGCTTGTTTAGGCCCAATCCCTAAATGGGCAATCAGATGTACCTCAAGGGGTCCCAGATTTGAGAGGAAGCAGGGTGGGCTGAAGGACACCCCCCAGCCCTTCCCAATGCATGAGTTTTGTGCACTGTGCCTCTAGTTATTAATAAAACCAAATTAATACAAAAAGTTCCTAACAATTGAAAAGAAGTAGAAGTCAGTAGACTTAAGAGCAGATCATGTTTGTAAGGAGTGTGCATTGAGCTGACTTACTTAGCTAATAACTTGGTGTGTGCAATGCCATTTTGCTGGGTGCCAGACACCTAGTTTGGATGGGAAGTTGGGCTGAACTTCTGGAATATGAAGGTATCATGTGCCAAAAACATAGGCTAAATAGGAGCAGGGAAGGACGTTCAGTTAGTCTAGAAAGCAGTATTGAATAGGAACGGTATCTTGTACAGCAGGAAGAATTTCCAAAAACTCATATATAGAAAGGCATCACTTCTTTATTGCCTTATAACTGAAATTTGTATCTGTTTTGAGTCTTCTCTCTTAACCACTATGTTTGTGTGACATGCTGTCACCCCTAAGACATTTGCAGTATTTAGTCCTGCTCAGAACTTTAAACACTAGCAGGTTTTGTTTTGTTTTTTTTTTTCCAATTTTCTCTACTCACCACAAATTATTCATTGTCCTGATTCTCCCTGTTCAGGCATATGTTCCATGTCACCTCAGGGGTAGTTGTCATGTCACACAACATGTTGTTACTGATAATCCTGGAATTTTCTTTTCCTCAAGCCAGTGACTAATGTAATGATTATTTTGATGTGTTTTATTCTTAGGCAACAATAATGCAGTTTATCTTCAGTGTTGTTTTTAAATATCTGTTAAAAATTTACAATTTATGTTCTTCATGCACAAAAATACTATTAAATGAGAGAGTAATTAATTATGTATGCATTTTAAGGATTTTACAGACTTATAAAATAGCAGGCCATGTCAAGGATTTCTCTCTTGATAGAGACATTCTTAGAGAAAAGAGTGATGCGATCCAAAATGAAATTTAGTTCACAGTCTAATAACAGAAAACTACTTGCTTTGGGTTGGTTACTACTTTTTAAAAAAATATATATTTTATTGATTTTTTTACAGAGAGGAAGGGAGAGGGATAGAAAGTTAGAAACATCGATGAGAGAGAGAGACATCGATCAGCTGCCTTCTGCACGCCCCCCACTGGAGGTGTGCCTGCAACCAAGGTACATGCCCTTGACCTTTCAGTCTGCAGGCCGCCACTCTATCCACTGAGCCAAACTGGTTTTGGCAGTTGGTTACTACTTGCTTTGAAGATATTTTAATTCAGCTAACATCGATCAGAAATTGCTTATGTCATTAATCAAGAATACCATTTTTTCTTTGGGATGAGGTTTTATATTATATAACATAAAAGGTTCTGTCTCAGACAGATTGTGGACAAGTGTTAATTTAAAGACCTCCTTTTGACTGACCATCTTTAAAGGTCTGCAGGGGAGGGCAGTTGAGAGGGGACCAGGCCTGCAGTGGAGGATAGTTGGGGGGACTCAGGCCTGCAGGGGAGAACAGTTAGGGGCAATTGGGCTGGCTGGGGAGCAGTTAGGCATCAATTAGGCTGACAGGGGAGTGGTTAGGGGGTGCTCAAGCTGTCAGGCAGAAGTGGTTAGGGGCAATCAGGCAGAGGCAGGCAAGTGGTTGGGAGCCAGCAGTCCTGGATTGTGAGAGGGATGTCCAACTGCCCAGTGGGATCAGGCCTAAATGGGTGGTCAGGCGTTCCTCAAGGGGTCCCAGATTGGAGAGGGTAAAGGCTGGGCTGAGGTACAATCCCATTCCATGCATGAATTTCATGCACAGGGCCACTAGTCTTACCTAATAATAGGCAATGTAAATTGACTGTATCTCCACTACGCCCACAGCTAATCAGTAGTATGTAAATTAACCCAACAAGGATGGAAGGTTAATTTGCATATGTAGGTATGTGAAGCTACCCACAAGGGCAGGACGCTTGCTATGAGGGGGATGGAGGGAGGCAGAGGGAGCTACAGGAGCATTGATCTGGTCAGGAGCGAGGACTTGGTGGCTCCCAGGTGGCCAGGGAGTGGGAACTTGGTGGCTCCCAGATGGCTGGGAGTAAAGCCAGGGGAAGGAAGGCCTATTCTTTTTCCTTTTTTTAAAAATATATTTTATTGATTTTTTTTTTTTTTTTTTTACAGAGAGGAAGGGAGAAGGATAGAGAGCTAGAAACATCGATGAGAGAGAAACATTGATCAGCTGCCTCTTGCACACCTCCTACTGGAGATGATGTGCCTGCAACCAAGGTACATGCCCCTGACCAGAATTGAACCCGGGACCCTTCAGTCTGCAGGCCGACGCTTCATCCACTGAGCCAAACTGGTCATGGCAGAAGACCTATTCTTGCATGAATATTGTTCAACAGGCCTCCAGTACATTATAACTACCAAAGGAATGTTGACTTTATAGAGAAATCTCTTAATCCTGTTTGTTTGCTTATAATTGTTTGTAGTTATGAAATGTACTAAAGCAGCTAAAGTAAAAAAAAGTTCTAACAGTATACATACATAGTAGCTAGACCAAAATATTCTGTTATTTAGGTAGACTATGAAAAAAATACCTTTGTACAGCCTTGTGTTGGGAAGAGGCTCTACACTTAAGACCAATTTTCTTTATTAACAATCAGTGCTCACTTTTTTATTATGCATAGCTTATTTTAAATCTAATCTTAGTACCTATAAATATTTTTATTTTATATATATCGACTACACTACACAATAAAATATTACTTAAGTTTGAATCATTGCTTTTAAAATGAAATTATTCTTATAAACACATTTTAAGACAATATTTTCACTCCACCACTTTTATCCTTTTAAAATAAATATTAAGGAAAACAAGTGTGTTTACAAATAAACAAGAGTACAAAAGTAAAAATTATTGAGTGGCGACCAAGTATTTTTATTTGATAGTATTTCCAAGTCCTCTTTTGCAAGTAGAAGTTTCTATTTATTTTAATTAGTTAAACATTTCCAAGCCTTAGGTTGTAAAGTTAATTAAGTCTGAAGTCTTGGAGTTAATTAAGGGTCTTAGAATTGCAATTTAAGTTGACATTCAAGAACAATAAATCTACTTGGTATTTAAGCACTTATCCCTAAAATTTTACTCAGATAATGTAAATAAAATAACTCAATGGATTTAGGTAATTGGTAACATTGCTTGAAGTTTATAAGAACAGTATTTAATATGTTCATTATTTTAACTTGATTTAGTTTTATATACTAAAGCATCTTTTTTACCCATTCCCCCAACCCTGCTCCCATCTGGCAATCATCAAAATGTTCTCTACACCCATGAGTTTGTTTCTGTTCTGCTTGTTCTTTGAGTTAGCTTTTATTTCTATTGTTAATATATATGTATTTATTGCTATTTTAGTGTTCATATTTTTCATCTTTTTTCCCTTCTTCTTAAAGAAGACCCTTTAACATTTCATGTAAAACTGGTTTGGTGGTGAAAAATTCCTTTAGCTTTTTCTTGTCTGGAAAGCTCTTTATATGGCTTTCAATTCTAAATGATAGCTTGCTGGATATAATATTTTTGGTTGTAGATCTTTGCTTTTCATTATTTTTAATACTCTTTCCAATTCCTTCTGGCCTGCAAAGTTTTTGTTGAGAAATTAGCTGAGAGTCTATGAGACCCCCTAGTAGGTAGTTCACTTTTCTCTTGCTGCTTTTAAGATTCTTTCATTGTCTTTAAACTGTCATTTTAATTTTGATCTTGGTGTGGGTACATTTGTTTGGGACTCTAAGTACTTCCTGGACTTGTGTGCCTATTTCCTTCCCCATTTTAGGGAAGTATTCTGTCATTTTTTCTATTTGGTTTTCAATTTCTTGCTTTCTCTCTTCTCCTTCCAGCACATTCATGATGTGAATGTTGGTAGCTTGAAGTTGTCCCAGAGGCTCCTTACATTATTCTCATTTTTTAAATTCATTTTTCTTTTTGCTCTTCTGATTGGGTGGTTTTTGCTTCCTTATATTCCAAATTGCTGTTTTGATTCTCATCTCTATCTACTATGTTGATTCCTTGTAAATGGTTCTTCATTTCAGTTAGTGTTTCCTTCATTTCTGATAAGATCTTTTTATGATTTCCATGTCCTTTTTATGCTGTTGAAGTTCTCATTAAGTTCAATGAGCTTCATTATAACCTGTGTTTTAAACTCTGCATCTAGAAGATTATTTTCCTCCACTTTGGTTAGTTATTTTTCTGGAGATGTGTTCTGTTTTTCATTTGGGACATGTTTCTTTGTCTCTTCATTTTGGAAGCCTCCCTGTGTTTATTTCTAAGTCTAGGAAGGCTGCTATAGTTCTTCATCTTGGTAGAGTGGCATTATGTAGTAAGCATTCTGTAGATGCTCCAGGTGTGCCCCTCCATGTGGGTTTTATACCCTTTCCTATTGTAGGTGAACCTTGATTGCTGTTGGCATATCAATAGGAGAAGTTTACCCCCAGGCTAATATGGCTGCAAGAACTGGCTTTGACCACCAACCATCACTATGAAGTATTAGCTATGCAGTGCCTTTCCTTTCCCCACTCCCCCCCTCCCACCCAGCAGGACTTATTTCAACAGAGCTCAAGTGCCCACTGAGTCTGCCCCTTCAAGTGTGTAAATGGTGGAGAGGGTTGGTTGGTACTTTGAAGTGGTATGAGGCTGTCCACAAGGTGCACTGGCCCCAGGGCTTCCCAGGAGGTGCAAGCCAAGGTCATATTTCACCTGTATTCTTCCATGGGCCACATGGAATATGTTACAAAGTGATCTGCGGATGGCTGCTACTTGCGCTGGGTTTGAGGTACCTAGGCAAGGCCAAGCTGCAAACCAGGGCCAGCTGCTGTTAATGTCAGGCCTGAGGCCACTTAGTGTATGGGGCACACTGAGGCCAGATGCTGCTTGTTTGAGAGATTTTAGGAAAGTCCAAAGCATAAGCCAAGAGAGGCCATTTGTATGGAAAAGCCCCTAGAAATAGCTTAGGTGGGCCTGAAAGTTGGGTGGGGTGGCATCTCAGACAATCACCAGAGTAGGCAAACAGTGTGAGCCAGGATGATGGAGACTCAGATATGGTACCCACCTGATGGCTCCGAGTATGGCAGTGACTCAGGAAAGGAACAATGGCCTCTGCCAGTATTATCGTCTGGCAGAAAACTCCCCGCCCCCTCCAGCTTTTGCTTGATGCCAACCAATTCAGTTGCTCCCTGTATGTCTTTGGTGCCTTTCTATCACTGGAGCTCAAAGGGAGTGAAACTTAGTAAGTTTTTCCATGGGCCTTTTAAGAGGAATCATGGACTCCAGAAGACCTCCATCTCACTCAGCCAGAATCCGCTCTGGGTTTTACGGCCAGAAATCATGGGGACCTTTCTTCCTAGCAGTAGAACCCTGGGCTGGGAGGCCTGGTGTGGAACTGGGAGCCCCTGCTCCTCAAGGGAGACCACAGCAGCCAAGATATACCTCCCATGTTTACTCACTCCATGTGGGTGTGAGACCAGTTCATTCTGTGTCTCCACCCCTCCTACCAGTTCTCAATGTGGTTTCTTAATTCCCTAGTTGTACAACTTTCATTCAGCTTGATTGCATGTGGTTCTGAATGAGGATTGTTCTGTAGTTTGGTTGTAATTTCGATGTGGTTGTGGGAAGATGCAAGTACTGCGTTTACCTATGCCACCATCTTGATTAGAAGCCTAATTAATGATTATCTGATCTATAAGACAAATACAAGTTATTTCCAATTAATTAGGCTGCTCCACAGAAAATACAGTAGAATCATGCATAAAGTAAAATGTTGCTTGCGTTTTACCCCACACTGTGATATTTCATTTGTCCAATTATTACCATAATTAGGAAGATTAAATATTGTGACTTAAATATTTCATTACTGGATACTTATATAATCAATAATTAAAATATTTACATATTAAAATTAAATTGTTTTGAATAATGATACAGTCTCAATAGAGCACAGCTTCTAAGAATGGCCTAATGCCTTCTACAGTATTTGTCTTTTTGTTTTTATATCTTAGTCACCAAGACTTTAACTATCAACTGAAATGCAGTTGTCTCCTTTTTGGAGACTCTCTCCTTTTCTCAAAGGTTGTGGTTGGCAAACTGTGGCTCTCAAGCCACATGCAGCTGTTTGGCCCCTTGAGTCTGGCTCTTCCACAAAATATCACAGCCTGGGAGAGTCTATTTTGAAGAAGTGGTGTTAGAAGAAGTTTAAGTTTAAAAAATTTGGCTCTCAAAAGAAATTTCAATTGTTGTACTGTTGATATTTGGCTCTGTTAACCAATGAGTTTGCTGACCACTGCTCTAAGGGGAATATATTATTTTTAAAAACAATGATGGAGAACTTTTCTACAACACTTAGAATAAGGGTTATGGATTTTATTTAGTCACTCATTTTTTCAATGATTTATGTCTTTGCAATTATATCAGTGGATGCAAAGGGCCTGACATTTACTGGGGAATTTGAAATGGATTTGAACTTATTCTGAGATCTCTGCATTTTCAGAGGTTCTCCTAACAGGTACATTCTCAAACTAACACTTATTTTTGCTGATTTTTTATTGTCTTCTGAGATGTTATGCAGGCAACTTTCTGATGCACCCTGTATTTCATACAAAATGTCCCTTGGACAATTGAACTTTTGCTTCTCAGTAAGCTTCCACCTTCAGAATCAGGTCTTAAAATGTAGCAGCCATATACTATCTTTATGTCAGGATATATGATACCAGATTTTTGTAAAAAAAATAACTGAAAAAGAGAGTTAATAATTTAGAGTGGAAATCTATGAGAATAATTGTTCTAGTCATTAAAAAGAAGTTTTGACATAATTTAGATAAACTTTATTCTGGTGAGAAACTGGCTCATCTTATAGTTGGAGGAATTTTGGCCTTCAACAAGTTTATTGAAATTAAATAGAAAATCAGAGTTGGGATTATATTCTGAGGTTTCTCATCTATTATTTTAATAGAAAATACTTCTAGGAAAAGAAATAGCTTTTTATATCACCAAGTAGCAATTGCAAGGTGGTAATAGGGATGGGATTAAGTCTATAAACTGAAAGGTTAGTTTTATTGATCACAAAAATACCTAGGCCTTCTCCAAAGCTCATATATGCAGGGAAATTTTGTGAAGGTCTTTGTTTTAATGGTGTTTTTTTAAATTCATGATATGAAATTTGCTTCGAGTCCATCATGACTTCTCCCTTTCTTCTCCACACTCTATTCTTTTGGTCACCTGCTTATTATTTTAGTGAATAGAAGTACAATATCATGGTACTTAGAACAACCTTTTTGTAAATGTTTTCCTTTGCCTTTTTAACCAGGATTGAAAAATATCACGTGTTTCTGTTTTGGGAATATAGCATAAGAGCTTCTGAAAAATAAGAACGATATAGCTGAGATGGGATGCAGTATTATTTTAGAAACACATTTTTATGGAACCAGATGGTCTAGTATATTCTCAAACAAATGTGTCACCTATAATTTGATGAATACCTTCCAAAGGAAAATAATTTTTTCAGTAGATAACAGATGGTATCAGTCAAAAGCATATCGAGACACTTTAAGAAAAACTTGATGGCTCAAGTGATTTAACCAACAAGATTTTCTGCAATGTACCAGGCATATTTCAGGGCCCAAAATTTATTATCTGCAAATAATTCAGCCTCATTTCTAAACCTTAATCCATGGAGAATTGAACGCAACCTGTTTTATATGCTACCTATAAAAATGATAAAAATTCCAAGGTTGTTTTCTAGCCCTGTTTTTCAAGTATTTATTATATTATGCTTAAAGAAAAAAATGCGTATCTAAATATCTTAAAACAATAAGCAGTTTATACTTAAATATAAAAATATTTGAATAGGTTTCAACTATATTTTACCTATGGGATGTAAAGTTGCATTAATAGTAAACTTTTGTTGGTGCTTTTCTTAAAGCTGCAGACATATGAACATAATAGAAATAGAGATTATGAAGCTGTAGGTCATGTATTACTAAGGAATAAGTAGAAAAAAAAACAGAAAATAAACAAACAAACAAACAAACAGAAAATGTCCTGGCCAGTATCTAAGCCAACACACTAACTTTAAAGATATGCTTTTGCCATAATTCCGTGTTCTGACTAGAGCAGCAGGAAACACCAGCAAAATTTAAGCCCAAGCCTTTCAAACTAAAATTTGTTAAAGAAAAGCTTACCTAAAAAACGGTTGGTAAATGTAAAAGAAAGGGATAAGAGGAGACAGAATTATACTCTTTCACAGCTATATTTTGAAAGAAAAATGGTTAATATTCTCATTCTTGCTACTGTTTTTTTTTTTTTTACCTTCAGAAAAAGTAGTCAGAGATTGTTTTATTTTAAACTGTGATTCTGATTGGTTTTAAAGTTAGAGGACCTCATTCCAGCCAGGGGTACATTTGGGTTTTTAGTGGATGGGGAGTCTCCCTTCACTTAATTCCAAGAATTCTGGATTTCAACAATCACAGACAACTCTGCTCTCCATTTGTTTGATGAGCAGAGCAGCTCACGTAATGTCTATAAATTCTTTAATTTGGTTTCTTTATATAATGGGCTTACTCTTTTAGGCAACACAATTGGAGGGGTAAATAAAAGCATTTAAAGCAGAATAAAGCAACACTGCCAAGAGGAGAACCCACTATTGCTTTTAGCATTTTTTCCCCACTAGAGTTAAAAGGTTTAAAATAAATGTGTTTTTTAAATTATTAAAATTTCTCTACTGTTGTGTGGGTGAGCACTGCAGTCCCATGATTCTGAGAAAAATGAAATTGGCTTTAGCACAAAAACTAAAATAAATTTCTCTTAGGAACAAAAATGGCATCTTTTGGGGGAATAAGTTTTATGTTAACCATATATTCAAAATATTTAAGCTAGAATAAGGAATAAAATTTTGTGTTCAGCACAAGCAAAATCCTTTCCATTGTATATCTAGAGTCTTGGTTACTAATTGACATTATTGGTGAAGAATAAGAAATCAGAATCTCACCCTGACTGGTTTGGCTCAGTGGATAGAGTGTGGGCATGAGGACTGAAGGATCCCAGGTTTGATTCTGGTCAAGGGCACATGCCAGGGTTATAGGCTCAATCCCCGTTGAGGGGCATGCAGGAGGCAGCCAATGGATGATTCTCTCTCATCATTGATATTTCTATCTCTCTCTTCCTTTCTAAAATCAATAATATATATATATATATATATATATATATATATATATATATATATATATGTTTTAAAAAAGAAATTAGAATCTCACAAATTCTACTCTACTTTGCTAGAGCCTGTTGGAAAAGGCTGACTTAAACCTTTTATCATTTTCCTCCATGACTCAGGCATCAGGCATATGGAAATCAAACAGCCTGAGACCTTCCTAATAGTAAGGTTGTAGTTCTATTATTCATTCATTTCCCCCCCAAAATAATAACCTCTTTTAAATTATATATACACAGCATTTTAATCTTTTAATTATCACAAAAATAACTTACAGTAATCAGAGTAGGCAGTATTGGAAATAATACTATTCCCATCTTGCACATGTGTAGGAGATCTTAAGATTTGAAAAGGTCACTTGAATTAAAGATTTGGGAGTGGGAGTTTAGGAAGAAAATGGTTTGTTTTGTTTGGGTTCCTGATTAAGGAATTGAAATGTAGAGTATAGCATGGTGTTTGCCCGTCATACTGTCCCTACCTCAGATTGTGGGACAGCACCCAGCAGGTAGAGAAACTGCATGAAAGACGCCCTGAAATATGGAAAAAGTGGTAATGCTTTGGCTTTACTGAAGCTACAAAGTGTGACCTGTGTCAGGGAGAGAGGTGTTCTCTCTGCATCTCTGATGGTCTACCGCTCTGAATGTTTTCCAGGGGTGCTGGTACTTTTGGTCTGAAAAAAAAATGCACTGGCTAGAGTTAAATAGGCAAGAAATATTTATTCAAGATTGTTGCAATAGGGGTGAGAGGTTGATCTCAAGTCCATTGAGGCAAAAGGTAGCAGAGTCCCAAGTACTGCGTGAGCTAGTTGCAAGTAACGGGAGGACATTAGGGAAGGTTGTTGGAAACAGTGTCCTATCCTCCCACAGAGAGACAGGTGCTCCATCTTTCCCGGTGATTGTGTTTCAAAGTATGTACTTAAGAAAGACATTCCTAGGTTGTGAAAGTGGCATGTCCCTGGAGAAGATTTACATCTCAAAGAGGTGGAGTAAGAATTTACAACTGCTTTAGCTCTTCTCATCGCCCCAACCCTACACAGAAGTATGTCAGTCTGTTCCATGAACTTACATACTTACTAGGGGCCCAGTGCATGAAGATACATGCACGGGGGGGGGAGGGGGGAGCGGGGAGTGGGTCCCTCAGCTGGACCTGCACCCTTTCCAAACTGGGAGGCCTCAGGAGAGCCCTCTCCAATCCGGGAGTTTCTGTCTGTCTTTGCAATCATATGAGCGAATTGTCTGAGACCCCAATCCAGTTTGGTTTGCTGCTCACAGAATAATAGAGGCATTTTTTTTTCTTTGCTTCATTGGAGGAAATTTCCTGGAAGTTTTAGGATATCTTCCCTTTAATTTTTCCTGGACACTCTGATGTTACTTATGTCTCTCACCTTTGCTTTCCCTCTATCCCCCACCTCAACAGTAACTTGCTCCAGGCTCACTTTGCTCTAGTGCAGTGGTTCTCAACCTTTCTAATGCCACGACCCTTCAATATAGTTGCTCACATTGTGGTGACCCCCAACCATAAAATTATTTCCATTGCTACTTCATAACTGTAATCTTGCTACTGTCATGAACTGTAATGTAAATATCTGATATGCAGGATGTATTTTCATTGTTACAAATTGAACATAATTAAAGCATAGTGATTAATCACAAAAACAATATGTAATAATATATTGTGAAATATTTCTTTCTAATTACAAATAAATGAAATTTTGCCTTGAATCGTGGTGTAGCATGGGCAACAGTCTTCATATGACAACAGTAAACTACATTGCTACACTTTGCTCCACCGAGGAGCGGTGTGTTGGTTCCTAAGACCAGGGGAAATAGGTGTTTTCCGCTGGTCTTAGGCGACCCCTGTGAAAGGGTCATTTGACCCCCAAAGGGGTCGCGACCCACAGGTTGAGAACCGCTGCTCTAGTGTTTAGGAGATCCGTCTGCCACCAGAACTATGATTCCCAGCATTCCTGGTGCTCCCTGCACTCTGGGCTTCTGCTTCCAAGCCTGGGGCTTCCACCAGAACCACTCCTCCCAGAATTTCTGGTGCTCTCCGTGCTCTGGGTTTTCCCTTCCTGCTCTGTCTCCATCCCACATCCCACAGCCTCCCACTCTGCCAAGTCCTCCCAACTGCCAGCTCTCCCTCTCTGCTCTCCGTCTGGCGGCTTGGGGAGCCAAGTTCCCCAAAACGCTCCACTCTCTGCCGGCTCCCATGCTCTGCTCTCCATCTTTGTCAGGGTAATTCTGATTGGCTGGTGAGCGTAGCAGAGGTACTGTCAATTTACCTGTTTCTCTTTTATTATATAGGATCTGCATAGCCCACGGATACAGGCAATAGGACAGTGAGAACCTGAGGGCGGGGAGAGGGTAAGGGATGCGCGCAGAGGTGAAAGGCAGGGAAATGGGAGATATCTGTAATCTACCAACAATAAATATATATTTTAAAATGAAAAAAAAGAACAATTGCAAGTTTTCTAAAGTTAATGCTCTTAAAGAAGACCAGGAGTTCCTAAGGAAGAAGCTTGTGTAAATTTCTGTCAGGCTGGATAAGAAATATACTTCACTATATCCTTGCTTTGAGTGCTAAGGCCATTTTGGTGGAACATCAGTACCCTTAGGGAATATGGCTGCAGCAGGGGTCAGAGAGGCACTGCCCTCTGGTGGTTTCCAGGTAGTGGGCATCCCTGAAAAGACAGGGCCTGGAGACTGAGAGAACAGCTCCTGAGATCTGGCCAGACACCCGTGGGACTCCCAGAAGCACATGGAGGGCATTGCAAAGGCCTAAGAGTGTGTGTAACTCACACAGAAAGAAGATGAATGAAATTTGGTTCGTTTCCATTAATGAGATCCCACAGATAACCAGTGACTGGCAAAGCCTGAGGAAACTTTTTAGTTTGAAACTTATTATACTCTCAGTCCAGGAGTACATATACTGTGATGACTGGCTGCTTTGTCCATTATAAAAGGGGAGATGTTGTGGTAGAGTGCAAATAACATTGGATATTTAGTGAAAAGATCTTAGTTTTACATTTTTATTTTATTTTTATGTTACTCTACTATTCACCAACTCAATGATCTTAGATGAATCACTTATAATTCCCTTACTTTCTCATAAGAAAACTAGAGGCCTGGCACACAAATTCATGCATGGGTAGCAGCGATCAAGGCCTATGGTGGGGTGGGTGGGCGGCAGAGGGGAGGGGCCAAGGGGCAGAGAGAAGGAGAGGGGCCCCGGGAGGTTGTCTGGCTGTGGGAGGTTGGCTGTGGGAGCCCCCTGGTGGTCAGTGCGGGTCATTTTGCTGTTTGGTCAATTTGCATATTAGCCTTTATTGTATAGGATTGGGGATAATACATCTGTTTTACAGGGTTATAATCAAAATGAAAGCAATATACCTGATATTCTTTGTAAAGTACTTTGCACACAGGTATCATGCCCTTCTTTTGACCTCTAATGTCTCATCTATTACTTTTTTAAAATATACTTTTTGTTGATTTCAGAAAGGGAGAGGGAGAGGTAGAAACATCAATGATGAGAGAGAATCATTGAGTGGCTGCCTCCTGCATGCCCCCTACTGGGGATTGAACCCACAACCTGGGCATGTATCCTTGACTGGAATTGAACCCTGAGTTAGAATGATCACATGCATTTTCATTTTCACCTTTTAGTCCATAGGCCAATGCTGTATCCACTGAGCCAAACTGGCTAGGGCTCTCATCTATTAGTTAAACACAACTTTAATACGACCTCAATCATATCTCTTCAGGACCACTGCAAATTTGCACACACAGGTTATTTGTCCGATGAACTATTTATGCCAATTTATCTCAGTTCCCATTAATTTAAGCAGAATATACATGTTTTAAATCGATTCTCTCTCTCTATTTCATCTGTCATGCATTATCTATCTCCCAGCTCACAAAGTCCTAAACTTGGACTTCCTTCTTTTCTACAACACTCTTTCTCTCAGTTGGTCTTTTGTAAAGAAACAGAAGTCAGTGGAGTACAAATGGAACTGCTGCCATTAGCAATGGTAATTGCTAAGACATTTCAATGTTTGCTTAGTGGTTTTTATGTCCTTTCTTCATTGGTTCAAACCTGACTAAATTATACTGTGTAGCTATAAGCTGCTTGACATCAGTATCTGTATAAGATATACCAATCCAGTTTGTAGAATATCGAAAGAAGATGCCGAGGAAAAATCTGTACTCTTTGACAGAAATTGTGGATATTGATAAGAAAAAAAACCATTATTGGATGAGAACATCAAACATTTGCATTTCAGAAAAAAAATTTCTAATTTGAAAGGAATTGCTTATTTTTTCCATATGATTTTTCAGGATGAAAAAGAAATAACTATTTTGAGAGGACTGTCTAAAGACATAGTCACAGTTACTTTGGAATTTGGCCCTCGTTCTGCAGCAATTTAGTCTGAACAAGACCCAAGTGTGTGCTATTCTTTGGCTTCGCAACCTTCTAACCATAGGCACCGATGGCATTCACGATTATGGATTAAATAGGGCCAACTCTCGTCAGTAATTTGTTAGAAAGCTCCCACAGAGATGCCCGTGGAGCTGCTGAACAATGCTGTTGCTCCTGTGTTATTTTGCTTTGGGGAAGGCAACAGCATTCTAACTCAGGGTTCAATGCCTGGGAATGGAAGCCGCTACTCTATCTGATGTAAATTAAACCTCGAGTACCCGCTGCCTGGCATTGCAATTAGCGTCCGGGGCCTGACCAGATTCTAATTGGTGCAATCACAGATTACTTATTCCTGGGTAAGAAATTTACTGCACCATATTCTTGCTTTGTTATATAATTTTGCCTGGAGTTGTTAAATCACTGTTGCATGCTGCCACTGTGAACAGCCAGTGGGCTTTTTAGAAATTTCAGCATGAAAGGCTCTCAAGAAAACATGAAAATCTTTTAACATAAGGTTATCTGCAGGAGGCTACTTCTTGGTTTAGTTATGTGATTGCAGTTGAACAAATGTGTTTTTCCTTAGCTCTACTTTAGTGTCTTTTAAATTGATGGACTTTCAGGGTAAGTTTGCAGGTCTCCTGCTTAAATTTCAGTTTTAGGGGGTAGAAGTTTTAGAGTGAAATATGAAGAGTTTTGTGAAATGAATAAAGTACATGTGATCAATTAGGCAGTATTTTGCTAATCTGATTTTTTTTTTGTTTATGAAAACAGTAGAACACTACCATTCTTAAGAGAAAATACATTTTTGAAAGACAGCTGCTGGATAGTCTAATATTTTATTTACTGATGATGTATTTCACCCTTTTTAAGTGGCACCATGCATTAAAAATATTTTTCATTTATTTATTTACTTTATTGTTGTATTATGGATGTCCCCTATTTTCTCTCCTTCACACCCCCTCCACCCATCTCCCACCCCACCCCAGGCCTTCATCTGTCTATTTGTCTGTGTCCATGGGCTATGCATACATGCATATAAGTTCTTGAAGTATTAATTAGGGTAAAATTGGGTTCTTTGTGAGGTGGCAACAAAAGGCTTCTTGGTTCATACAAGGATCAGTGGACTATATAACCCACAGGCCAAATCAAGTCCATCACCTGTTTTTGTAAAAAAAGTTTCATTGGAGCACGGTCATTTCCACTTGTTTATGTACCTTCTATGGCTGCTTTTATAGACTACCTAATAATGTACTAGTATAAGACCTAAAATATTTACTATGTGGCTTTATCTAGAAAAAATGTTTGTCAACCACTGGTCTTTATACAATCAACATTATCTTGTGAAATAATATAATGCACAGCCTCTAAATTATGGGAGAATCAAATTTCAAAGTATTAACCTTGGACAATCCCATGCCTTGAACTCTGGCTAGACACTTGTGGTGAACTCAAGATTCCCTTTCCCTTTCCTCCCTTTCTCAAGTTTCCTCCCTTTCTCAAGGTCTCATCTGTGAGTTAAGAACCAGAAATGTGGTAGACCACTGTGTGGTTGATGGTGTGTACTTTGTACCTAAACTCTTGGAGTTAATGTTTTGAACTCAATGAAAGTATGTATTTTGCAGGAGTTTCACATTTTAGGCTGCCTTTTTAGAGCTGCCCTGGTATACTGTTTGCTCTAATACTATAAAGCAAAATAACACAGTTCTCCTCTCTTATCTTTGGCCAAAACTGGTCACACACATCTTTTGAGCCATCACTATAGACTAATCAGATTCCTCCAAAATATGCATTTTGAAATAGGGTTATTCACTCCTGTATCACTTGGGAGAAGGGCGGATACATGGATTGGTTATTTTTTTTGTCCCTCCAGAGCTACCCATTCTGTCTCTTTTATCTTGGCTTTCTTCCAAAAGTAGAGCCTAGAAAATGGGTACATGAAGTCATTTATTTTGGGAAATTATGTTAGGGAACAGGAATTAGGAGACTAGGAACAGGAAAATAAAAAAGGCAATAAAGATAATTCAAGAGTGAAGTTACTAAGATTGAGTATTAGTTACTGTTATGGGCAACTCAGGTTCAATGAGTTGAAAGACTGCTGAAGGTCCTCTCTTAAAACTGTTTGCTCAAGAAATGGAAGAGGATTTATTTATCTACAGCAGTGATTCCCAACATGGGGCATATGCCCCATGGGGGGCGGGGAGGGGGTGCAATTTAATTTTTAAGGGGGGCAATTTGAGAATAAATTATCAATAATGAAGTTTTTGCATTTCTTATGGTTCTAGGGGCCTTATACACTGAGTGGCCAGATTATTATGATCTCTGAATACATACATAATAATCTGGCCACTCAGTGTATATCCTATATAATAAAAGGCTAATATGTAAATTGTCCCCTCAACCAGGAGTTTGACCAGCAGACAGGCCAGCCAACTGCACATGTCCCCTCCTCCTGGCCAGGCTGACCAGACTCTACCCATATACGAATTCATGCACCGGGACTCTAAAAAAAAAAAATAAAAAAAAAATACACACACACACACACACACACACACACACACACACACACACACTGAGTGGCCAGATTATTATGCATTCAGAGATTATAAATATATTTATTGTGACATATTTCTTAGTGATTTCTTTCTCAATACTTCAACTTTCCTTTCATTCATTTATTTTTCTCTTTCATGGATGCCATGTTCTTTGGAAGCTTGTTTAGCCCAAGTTAATAGCCTTTTAGGCTTACTCCATGTGAATAGGAGTTCACTTTTTTAAAAATACATATTTTATTGATTTTTTACAGAGAGGAAGGGAGAGGGATAAAGAGTTAGAAACATTGATCAGCTGCCTCCTGCACACCTCCTACTGGGGATGTTCCCACAACCAAGGTACATGCCCTTGACCGGAATTGATCCTGGGACCCTTTGGTTCATAGGCTGACACTCTATCCACTGAGTCAAATTGGTTAGGGCAGGAGCTCACTTTTGAAAAATAAGAATTATATGTCACAGGGGTGGGGAGGCATCAAGATTTTAGAGATGCTTAGGTGGAACATGGCCAAAAAAAAAAAAAAAAAAAGGTTGGGAACCACTGATCTACAAGCTTCCAACAATGAATGGCTGAATGGCAAGGAGTGTCCCAAGGGCCGCTAACTTCCTTACATGTGTAGCTGAGCATGTTGCAGAATGGGTAGGCAGGCTAGTCTCATGCAGGTGTCTCATGCAGACAAAGGATTTCTGAGGCACAAGAGACATTGTGAGCAGCTGAGCCAAGGTGCTATTGGTGTAGCTGGTTGCCATAGTAATAGCCAGAACAAAATAGTAGAGACAGGATGTATATTTTCATTCACTTTCTCAAAATGCTCCATACCTTAGGAGCCAACCACTGTTCCTAAGTCACCTGATGGTTGATGATTCTTGGATTCTGCCCAAACCACTCTAAACAGTCCTTTCATTGAACTTTTATTTATTAAATATTTTCTGCCTTAATGAATTGGGGTTTCATCAACAAAATGAAAAGAAAGCCTACTGAATGGGTCTATAAAACGAATCAGCACCTCAATTTTATGCTTTGGAGGAAGATACTAAAAAGTGGGTGGGGTATGAGGAAAAAGTAGAATTAAGCCATCTTGATGTGTTTCTTATAATTCAGAAATGTGCAAAGAAGAAAAAAGGAAAAATAAAACAGAAAGAATAATATATGCAATCCCCCAAAAATATATTTCAAGAATCAAAGGAAGACCATACTTTTCAAAAACTTTTTTCATGGTTAAATATTTTTGACAACTTAAATATATTTCATGGGGTAATGGATAAATGAATTACAGTGGATTCATGCAGTGTTACTTGCTCAGTACTTTGAGAACAATGTTATTTCAGTGAATAAATGTGACAATCATTCTATGATATATGCAGAGAAGTGTTTATAAATGTATGTAAAAACATGTGTATATGAATCCTACTTGCATACTACTTTGAGAACAATGATATTGTTATGTTAGTGGAATGATGTGGGATGATTGTCATATTCTAATATAAAATGATCTGCAAAATATATTAATAAAGCAAGGCCTATATAAAATGACCCCTTTTGTATTAAAGCAGAAAACATAAGTATATATTTATTTGCTCATGTATATATAAGACATTTCTGGGAAAATGAGAATTATTTAAAATGCTTGTTTATAGGAAAAGGTTGGATATTTAGGATAAAAGGAAAATTTGCTTTTCATTATATATATTGTATCATGTTTGTTTTTCCTGTTTACATATTACTTATTAAACTAGAGACAATTTACTAGAAGGAACATAAATATATAACTATGTACTTAACTTCAAGAAGACACAGAATCTCTGAAATAAAAGAAGAAAAATTACATTGAAAAAAGGAATTTCTATACAGTTGCAAGTATAAAAGGAACTGGCAAAAAAAGTCTAAATTATAAAGACATTTAAAATGTAATGAGGAAATTAAAGCCTATGTTAGAAGCAAAATAGATAAGACTAATATCCTCATAAAAGTAACCAGTGACTTGGAAAAAATCTTTCAATTATTCCAGAATCCAGAGGATAAGAGCAAACAAAAGAAATTAACAAGAAAGAAGAATATCGGTGTGAAAGGCAAAGAACAAAGGTTTAACCTACAGATAATAGGTCTTCCAAGAAGAGAGGACAAATTGAACAGATCAAAGATCAGGAAATAATAGTATAAAACTTCCATGAGATAAAGTTGGGAGAGAGGTTGGGCAGGGAGGCCGGATGAAAAAAGGTGAAGGATTAAGAAGTACAAATTGGCCATTACAAAGTAGTCATTGGGATGTAAATTATAGCTCAGGAGCTGTAGTCAATAATATTGTGGGGAATCACTTTTTAAATTATATAATTGTCTATCTACTATGTGGTACACCTGGAACAAATACAAAATTGAATGTTAATTGCAATTAAATATTTTTTAAATTAAAAATAAAAATAAATGAAAACATTTACAAAAGTTACATCCTATTAGTTCTATTCCACAAAGAAAACATAATAAGTTCTAAAAAGCAGAATAATGAATATATTCTTTTTCACTAAAGCAAACTAAACCAGAAATTAATAAAAAGGAAGCAAAAATATCTACAACCATTGGAAATGAAGCAAACACTAATGCAAACCAGCCTATTGTAAACTCTTAAAGAGAAGTTCAAATTAGTTATTAAAAATAATAACAAGAAAAACATGCAAGAACATTAATGGTTTACTAGCAAAGCTGTAATCAGAGGCAAATTCATAGTTTGAAATTTTTTCATTATTATAAAAGAAAAAAAATAATACAAGAAGTCATTAAAGGTAAGGCCAAATAACATGAAGTTAAGCAGAAACATGAATTTATATAAGCCTCATGAGGACAAGAGCCTTGTCTATTTTGTATTGAATTTGAAGCCCAGGGCTATGTCCTGAACCAACAGGCAATCAATAAATGTTTGTTAACTTGGAATGTGAATGAGTGATTAAAGAAGTAAACAAATAAAATCAGAATTTGGGGGAGGGGATAAAAGAATATTAATAAGATTGAAAATCTAAGACCTCCTAAGGATACTCACACTACATTCTTAAAGAGGATTCCATCCTTTGCCCCTTGGAGCTGTGAAAAAGGACAGATCAGTTGCAAATGAGTGTTCTTAGGGAAACAGGTGAGCTGAGTTTTGTGTGATCATAGATGCACAGGTGGGGAATGTCAGAGGCCTCACTGGTAATTTCCGGAATGTTTGGCATTCTGGAGGCAAAGCCTGTCTTTACCCTCAAAATCCTTTGAACAGGAACAGCAGGCTTTCATTTCAACCTCAAAATAAACAACCTTTGCAGCAATCAAGTGACTTAGGTTTATTGAGATGGTTGTTACTGAGAGCTAAACCTTTCCTGAACACACAGTTTTAACCAGGAGGAGGTGGCTACACTGCTGGGGGCTGGGAAATGAAGTCAGGGAGTGCTTTCATTGATACGGAGAAGAATGTGGGATCGTTAAAGATTCATTTTGATTACTTTACACATTTTCCTAATATGAATTCTCTAGAAAAGAAAGAGGAACAAATAGCATTTCAAGCTATTGGCACATTACTGGATATACTGACTACAGAGAAAGTCCCTTCTTGGGTCCCTGTTACAAGTCACTCTGACTGGCTTCATCCTCAAGTCTTCTAATGTTGGGATAAAATAAATTATATTATCTTTCTTTACTGTCAATCCCTAATCCTCAAGAAAAAATCCCCTTCTTTTTATTTTACCTATGAAAAGATCAGCCGAATTAAAATAAAAGCCTTCAAATGTAAAAATAGTGAATTATTGAAATTTTCTGTCATAGGACAGGCTACGGTCCCACTCACCTGACCTCCGACCTAAAACAAGTCAACACACTTCTTTGAGATCAGATAGCATTTCCCTGGATCCTGTGTAGAATCCTAGCCAAACTCCTAACTTCTCAGGTGCTTCACACGGACGACTAGCTTGCCTTTTTGCTTTTGCCTGGAAGGTCACCTTTACCAGGCCTGCCATTAATTCTTGCCAGGCTAATAGTGTTCCCCGAGAAGCCCACAGGTCTTGGAGGGAGAACACTGATGATGTGTCTAACCACAGCAAAGTGAGACATGTTCCCCTTCCAGACCAGTGTCTGGCTGTCTCTTTCCTTGGCCGACACAACTTGGTCTGTGGCTGTGGTTGCTGCTAGCTACAGGAAAACCAGCTCCTTGCCTCTCTTTAGGCTAGCAGCATCTTCTGTCCCTGTTCTCAAGTACAAAGTCAGACTCAGAGTCAGCCCAACCCCTTACCTGGAAGCAGAGTCTTTTCATGCAATAAGATACAACAGCTTAGCTTGCATGAGGTTTTTGGGAAAAGGCCAAATATTCAAAAAACCATCTGCTTGCACTGCTCATAAATCACAGAAATGATTGCCCTTGATCTGCAGCCATTCCCCATTATAGAGGATATTGGTTTCCAAAAGATGTCACAGCATATTGAAATGAGATGGTCTCTTCCAAGCAGAAAATTCCTCTTCACCATTGCGTTTTGTAGCCGAGTGGAATTAGGTCCCGTTAACCCTCAAAAGCGGGATCTCAGAAGAGACGCAGGTGGAGGGATGGCTGTAAATCTCACAGCTAGCATAAAGAATAAGCTGCTAATTTTTTAAAATACTTTTCCAGTCAAATGCTGTCACAGTTTGAAATGACTGGGAGCATGAAGTTCTATTTCCGAAGCTGTCTTTTGACTAGATGTCCATCTTGTCACTCATAACACCGTTTCTCACCAAGAGCAGAGACAATGGCAGTTAAGTGTATAAAGAATGACTGTACTGCAAACAGCCCATGAAAGCTAGACGCTGTTATTGTGTAGCACCTGGGGAACCATCTGCAGAGTAGTTGGCATTGCACAAAACACTGGGGAGGGCGGGATGTCTGGCCAATGGCTTGGACGGTCTAAATGAGACACAGCCTTTGGGGGAGCTGGCATAGCACATGCATGCTCCCCCTTTTACCCGCCGGAACCAGAGCAGTGCCGGGTTTGCCATCCACAAAGCATTGGGGAATTCCTGGTACGTTCTTTAACACTTAGGATTCATTCCAGCGGGGCCGAGCTGACAGCATGTTTCTGGGTGCTCCGCGGGGAGCTGGGGGCAGTTCCAGGCTCCGATGAGGTATCTTTGTTGAGAAAATGGTTGCACTAAGAGCTCTCTTATTCTCAGTTCCCTGCACCATCTGGTCTGAAATCACTTACGCACTGCGTGCTTAGCTTGATTGACATGACAATTCTATGGTTACTAAGTGGTGCTATGTACCTCTTAGTATGCATTGAAATTGTCTTCGATAAACCTGAAGGATTGTAAGGGTGACCCACTTCGATGATCATTTTGGTTTATATATTTTTTTCATGACAGTCCTGTGAGATCTTACCAGCCCGTTTCAGCAGGAGAGGATGTTGTGCTGCACTATGTCCAGCTTGGGACTGGACAGCAGAGGAAATCTGGGGGAAGAGCGGGGGTGGGGGTAGGGGGAAGAAAGGGGAAGCGAGCAGTCCGGTAAAAGCCTCTGGGCTTGTATTCCAGTTCCTCTGCTTTTGCAATTATATGACATTGGGCAAGTTATCCATCCGAAGACTAATGTTCTTCATTAGTAATAATAGCATTGCTTCATCAGAACGATCTGAGGATTAAAATTAGATATATGTGTATATGTGTTTAACTAGACATATCCGAATAGCTGCACTTTCCATGTATGGATAATGCAAATACATACACACACACACACACACACACACACACACACTCTCTCTCTCTCTCTCTCTCTCTCTCTCTCTCTCTCCATATATATATATATATATATAAAAGCCTAAGCAACTGTCCGACCATTCGACTATCTGACCAGTAGCTATGACATGCAATGACCACCAGGGGGCAAACGCTCCACGCAGGAGCAGCTGAGCTGCAGTGACTTGGCAGCTGTGGTTCTCGGTTGACACACCTGGAACCAGAGAGGAGGGAGCCCAATTTCAGAGTGTGTCACCCGAGAACCGCCCTTGTGCAATCCGGGACCCCTCAGGGGATGTTGGAGAGTCAGTTTCAGCCCAATTCCCACAGGCCACGCCAAGGGCCCCACCTGATAGAGGGACCCTGTTCACTCTGCATTGGCACTGCCCCAGGTGTATAGGGACTGCAGGAAGTTGGCTCCATGGCATGTCTGGGCTGTCTTGCCCAGTCCTGCCCCTCTAGCCACCTTCTAATTAATTTCCTTTCAATGTGCTCAAATCTATGCACTGCCACTAACATATATATATACACACATATATATTACCCTAATATATATATACTAATATATATACACACATATATATTACCCTAATATATATATACTAATATATATACACATATATATTACCCTTATATATATATATACTAATATATATACACATGTATATTATCCTAATATACATATACACACATACCAGTACATTTATATTAATGTGTATATATATTAGTATATATATATACATACACATACCAGTACATTTATATTAATGTGTGTGTGTGCGTGTGTGTGTGTGTGTATCCTGAACAGAAGATTGCTATTATATCTCCCAATGAAGAAAGTAACAATCCCAGGACAGCATTTAGCAGAACACAGAAGTCAGCCGCTGAGACGGAGCTGAATCCCTAAAGTGAGGGTGATCTGCGGAAGCTGGGGCAGGGCCATCTCTAGCCTCGCCAGCTGTGGGTTTCAGCTGTGCCTGCGGAGGATGGATTCACGGTTCCAACTGCGTCAGCACCGAGTACCGCGTGTGCACCTACCCGTGCGTGCACACACCTCCGGTTGCAAAGAAACAAGCACAGTTACCCGAGGGGTGGGATTTACTTCAAGGAAACAGGGGGAGGATGGAAAACGGGGCGCTCCCTGAGGGCGCCCTGGCGTGAGGAGCCTGGGATGAGCCGCCAGCTGTTCAGGTTAGAGCACCAGCTCCAGAAACCGCGTGTGAAGACTGGTCCTCTGTCACCATCAGAAAGAGAGGCCTGTTACCCGGCAACCAACCTCCGGCCTCGAGCGAGCACAGCTGATTGGCTGAACTGAGGCCTTTCCCGACTTCTCTGGACTTTCTGGCCATCTGTGGGCTGCGGGGTGCCCAGAGGTCCTGCATCCCTGGGAGGGGGGTTCGCCAGGAGCGGACACCTGCAGGAGGCATAGTGTTGTCTCTCTTAGGGAATTGTGACATCAGAAGGGATGGCTCAGGAGCCATAGCTGAGTTTGTTCACAGCCGCTCTCCAGCAGTTTCTCACCTGGCACTACTGACTTTTTGAGCTGGATCCTTCCTGGTGGGGGCTTAGCAGCCTGGGCTGTTCACCTGCATCCCGGCCCCTGCCAGTAGCCCTCTCTCTCCGCCCTCCTCTTCCCATCTGCCACCTCACAAAGTTTCCTTTGCATCTTGCCCAACGTCCCCCTGGGGGAATCACCTGGTTCGGACCAGGAACCCAGCTCAGTCCGGGGCAGTGCTGGGAAGAGCGTGGTCCCTGGCCGGCAGCATGCGCGTCCAGGGCTCCTTAGACATAGGGAATGCTGGGCCTTACCTGAGAGCCACTGAATCGGAATCTGGTCCCCACGTCCAAAGGTGGGGAGTTGAGAAGATGTGCAAGGCCGCCTGTGCTGGCTCAAACCGGAGAAGCGCTGCTCTGGGACTCTGCAGGGTGCTGGGAGGGCCCGCTGCCCCAGACCACGCCAGAGCGAGAGCCTGTGGGAATCCAGAAGCCAGGCTCCACCCCAGGCCTGTTTCTGCATCAGCTGGGAACTTGTTCCAGATGCAAATCCTTTCTCACTGATTCTGGGTAAGTCAGAAACCCTGGGCTGGAACCCTGCGATGTGTGTTTTAACAAGCCCTCTGGGGGGTTTTGATGCCGCTAAGCTTTCAGCCAGGGCTGCCGACTGGAATCACCTGTGGGACTTCAAGGCTGTCTGCGTCCCGTCCCAAAGGCTATGGTTTACTAGTCAGCTCCCTCAGAGCAGGGACTGCTGTCAGCATGAGGACCCTCAGCTCCCACGTGCTCCTCACGTGCAGACCAACTTCAGAACCAGCGCCAGAGGGAGGTTCTTGAACCTCTGCTGCAAATGTCCTTGGCCCTTCCGAGGTTTCTTCTCAAATCTTCATTTCTGCTCAACCCTCCTCCCTCCCTTCCTCCCTCCTTCCCTCTCTCCCTTCTTTCCCCCTTCCTTCCTTCCTTCCTTCCTTCCTTCCTTCCTTCCTTCCTTCCTTCCTTCCATCTTTTTTTTGCTTTGTTAATCCTCCCCTGAGGATATTTTCCCATTGATTTTTAGAGAGCATGGAAGAGAGAGGGAAAGATAGAGGAACACATCTTTTGGTTGCTTCCTGCATGAACCCCAACCAGGGCCCTGGCCAGGGAGGAGCTGGCAACCAAGGTACATGCCGTTGACCAGAATGGAATCTCAGGGCCCTTTGGTCTGCAGACTGCTGCTCTGTCCACTGAGCCAAACTGGCTAGAGCCTCTGCTCAACTCATTTAATTTGTGAGCCACTCCTATCCTCTTTTAATATTTTTAAAATTTTTTCATTGATTTCAGAGAGGAAAGGGGGAGGGGGAGAGAAACATCAATGATGAGAGAGAATCATTGATAGGCTGCCTCCTGCATGTCCCACACTAGGGATCGAGCTCACAATCTGGGCATATGTCCTGACTGGAATTGAACCATGACCTCCTGGTTCATAGGTCAATGCTCAACCATTGAGCCACCAGGCCGGGCAAGCTATACATAGCTTTAAAGCTGAGCATCACTGGTCATATTTCATATCAAACCAGGCCCTGAAGGCATAAATAATTTGTACAGTCCGGTCATACACACTCCCCCTGTTCACATCATGAACTCCTTAGTTAGTGCATACTATGCATGGCTTCATGGGTAGTTTCTGAGACCATTTGAATAAAGATAAAACACTTGTTTCTCTATGAAATGCTGAAGGAAATAGTCTGCAACCTTATGGATCCTATAGGAGTGGCCCTGAAAGACAGTGCAGAAACTTCAACCTCTTTTTTGTCAGAACACCAAGCATAACAATCCAAAGTTTACTTTGCCTGGAAGGAACTTTTAGCCTAAAATCATGATCTATATTGATTTCGGAGGCAATCGTCATTGTCTTGCCCTGGTTGAGGAAGAGCAAGATTGGAATATTAGTGGCAAGAAGATTTAGGGTAGGGCTGGTGTGGATGGATCTCTCAGAATGAGCTGAGAGCATAAAAACAATTGTACCTCAGATACACCTTTCAGAAGACTTTCACCACAGAAGAGACTCTTAAGTAGACAGCATGGCCCATAGCTGGCATTTTCCTTGATTAACCTGTACCCTGTTTAAGCAGTGGGCTGTGAACAAGGTAGGCATGGTGGCTTTAGGGCACGAATTGCCCCTTACTGGACCTGGCTTGCTGAGTGCCCAGCTTTTCAAGCAACAGCACCCAGTCCTGAACCACACAGTCTGGCACCAAACCTTAAGAGTGCTTTCTATGCACCTGGTAATTAGACCAGCTACATTGGGCCCCTGCCCCTCAGTGAGCAAATCAAAGGTCTTATTCTATCAGGATAGAAATGTATACTTTGGGTTTGGATTTTCTTTTTCTTCCCTGGATACCTGTGCTCATCATCACTGAGTGTACTGAAGGTCGTATATACTGTCAGAGTAAACATATTACCCCGCTCACTACACAGCAAAAGTGGCAAGGCAATGGGATGATACCCCAGGGATTAATGGACACTATTATATGCCCTATCATTCAGGAAATACTGGCCTTCCAGAATGATTCAATGACCGAATAAAAACCCAGCTGTGACATGAGCTGGCAGATACCACCTTGCAATTTTAGGGTGCTATTTTGTCAGATGTACTACGTGTCCTGTACCTGTTGTTGGAAGATTCATAGAGAAAAAGTTCAAGACATCCCTGGAGCATCCTATTTCCTTTTCTTTCTGAGGGTAGATTATTCAAACTTTTCTTCGCTTCCACAAAATACCCTAGTGTACATGTATCATCTCTCATCTCACCCACTCCTTTTTTGCTCAAGCTTACCAGTTAGTTTCAATTGTTTGCAATCAAAAGTTTCTTAATGAATATATCCTACTACTAAATTCTTCTCATTATTAAAAATAGCAAAGATGCCCTGGCTGGTGTAGCTCAGTTGGGTGGGCATCATGTCATGCAGCAAGAGGTTGCTGGTTTGATTTCCAGTCAGGGCACATGCCCAGGTTTCAGGCTCAATCTTGAGTGGAGCATACAAGAGGCATCAATGTTCCATCTCACATCAATGTTTCTCTCTCCCTCTCCTTTTCTCTCTCTCTCAAAAGCAATACAAATATTTCTTTTAAAATAGTGAAGAGAAGCTCAAATGCTTATTTTTCATTGAGGCAAATAAAATAGTTGACAATGTTTCGAGAGCATGGCAGATATCTTAGTTGTATACCCAGTGTCCATTCTCTACTTTATTGCTAAAAGAAATTCTGGTGTTCTCTAAGAAGATACCCAGCTAAAGAAAATTGCATTGAGCAGTCTCTTCCGCAGTTGGGGATGACTAGAGAGGGACAAAGCTCTGGAAATATGGTGTGAGTGGATGCTGCTTTTAGGAAAGCCTTTGAAAAGGAACAATTAAACATTTCAACTCCCCACCCTTCTCTTCCTGTGGGAAACTTGTGCTTGACAGCCATTTTGTAGTAAGCTTCAGCCACATTAGCACTAACCTCGGGCTAGGTTTCTATTACCCCAAACCCTATCTCTTTCCCCATAAGTCAGGTGTTTTGCCTTAAGGGCTAGACCAGGTGTTTCACCTTAAGGGCTAGGCCTCATTCCTCCTTCTCCCTATAAATACCCCGAACTGCTGTTGAATGAGAGACTTGATCAGAACTTTGTCTTGTCTCCAGTCCTGTGTCTCTTGTCCCTTTCATCCCCACTCCCCCTCTAGGGTCCTCTTTGACTTCACCCTTGGGTCGGGACATCTTCCCCCTTTGCATTCTCTTCTTTTCCTGGCCGGGAATGCAGACTAAGCTGAAGCTGGAGCAGCTATCTTGTAGCTATGGATTAACAATATCAACCAAAATCATCTGCCGAGTATGACAGAGAAGGGTTAGAAGAAGCTGAGAGAGACACTGATGTCCTTGTGGAGTCCTTGGACCAACCCTGGATTGCCTACCTCTGGACCTACCTCGGCAAACTCATTAGTCAACAGAGCCAAATATCAACAGTACGATGATTGAAATTTCTTTTGAGAGCCAAATTTTTTAAACTTAAACTTCTTCTAATGCTACTTCTTCAAAATAGACTCGCCCAGGCCGTGGTATTTTGTGGAAGAGCCACACTCAAGGGCCAAAGGGCCACATGTAGCTCTTGAGCCGCAGTTTGCCAACCACGGCTCTGGACTTACGCCAATGAGGGTTTGAACCTCTTTGGTTAAACACGCCATATGTTGGGTTCTGTTGTGTTTAATAGAATACAATATGAAATTGATATACCCAGCTTCTCTTCCTTTCATTACAATTTTAGGAAAAAAACAAAAGTCTTTCCATTCCCATACAGACAACAGAGCTATGTGGATGATTTGAGGCCACTGAAAGTAAAATTTATGGCCATAGTTTTCATCAGAGGGAGTAAAATAACAATTGTTATTAGGATTGCTATAGTTTTAGCTGAAAAAAGGGATATAGATAAGGAATTTAGCAAAGTACGTTCTGATGTGCCAGTTCATGTACATGTGTTTATCTTATTTCTCAAAACATAAATATTGCCTTTTTAAAAAAAATATATTTTTTATTTATTTTTTACAGAGGGAGAGGAATAGAGAGTTAGAAACATCAATGAGAGAGAGACATCCATCAGCTGCCTCCTACACGCCCCCTACTGGGGATGTGCCTGCAACCAGGATCCATGCCCTTGACTGGAATCAAACCTGGGACCTTTCAGTCCACAGGCTGATGCTCTGTCCACTGAGCCAAACCGGTTTCGGCAGCCTTTTTTTTTTAAGTGCTATCTTTTCTGTCACTAAGGAATTGCAGCATCACTGGGGAACGTGTTCTTCCCTCTCGTGGTGCTGACAGATTTGTGTACTACCTTCAACTCGGCAGAACTGTCTCCGAAGATACTGGCAGAGGTGGGGTGAGAAGCCCTAGCACCATTGTGGTTCCTTCTGTGAGGCCTCTCAGGTTCCCTCCTTTAACTTGGGCTGCTGGTCAACCCTTTCTTAGTTTCTGGGAAATACCTTCATATCTTATTGCTGACACATTCCTTTTCTTTCCCTTAAGTATGACTTAGTCACTTTCAACTAGGAAACTTACCAAATGCAAGAATATAAAGACAGAGAGAGGATGCTAACAGGGTGGAGAGGGCAATACCTGTTGATAAATCGATTTTGATATGGGGGGGGGGGCTGGAGAGCTAACATTGGGATGTGAGACAAAGCTACTAGGATGCTTGGTTAATGTAATAGACTGGCTTTGGTAAATGATTTTCAAATGTCTAGCTGCTGTGTGTGTAGTGAAAGTAGGTGATATTTGCAACCAAGAAGATGGGAGGAAAATATTTGTGGCATTAAAATAATAGTTCTTTCTATCCCCTAAAGCATGGTTACTTAATCTCTTTAAAGATTCTATAGGTCAAGGTGGCTTAGCAAAAGGACATTTTGAGAGTGGGGTATAATTCCAGGCATTTCCTAGGAAAGCTAGTAAAATGAAGGAAGAGGAGGAGGTGGAGAAATCCCCGTTCTCTTGAAAGTCCCTAATCCCAGAAAACAGCCTGGGAGTGGCTTTGGAGATTTATCTAGAACATGGGAAAGGGGCTTCCAAAGTCATATAACAGACATTTCTTGCTTCTCACTTTTCAATTGCCTGTCTCCCTGGCAATGGCCCTGATTTAAGCTAGCATCGAGGATCTGTTAGCTGGCAAGCAACCAACTAGGAAAAAAAACTGGGGGGGAGGTGTCTTCAGAAGATGGGCCAATAGGGTGGTGTGGCATGGGGCTGGGGCAGTCTTGCCTGCTATTGACTATGTTACAGTCATCTCGCATGTCTCAAACACAAAGGAAGAACCCCAGTATTGTTTCAAACTTGAAGAGAAATCCAGCTTTGTTTATAACACAAATAGTCCTGCACGTTAGAGCCATATGAGAGACTTCTAAACTGAAGAGGAAAATGTAGATGGTGTACCCATGTCAAGTTGGGAGGAGAGATATGGTAGCATGGGATGCTATGACCCCCTTCTTCACCCAGGAAGGAATGCTTTTATCAGTGCTTCTACGCATGGGGTTACTCAGGAGGAACTCAACAATCCCGCCTAATGCAGGATGCGCTGTGCCAGCTGGGACACTAGGGACAAAGGGGTGGGGGAAATTACCAAGGACACGCCCAGCAATGCAAGAGGCAGAGAAGAAGGGAGGGAGGAGGGAGAGGAACTGTGGAATGGGGCAGAGACCGTGACAGAGTTCAGAGAGCAGTGGAAGAGATGGAAGTCAGCATCCTACACCCTCCCCCCGGGAAGCAACCCTCTTGGCGCACAGTGCGCCCACTTGTCTGCTGGAGGAATGGGGACCGCTCATTGCCAGACGATATTACACGTGCTCAACCATGACATCTCTTCATAAGGGCGAGTCCTTGATCGTGCCCCAGTGACAAAATCCCTCTCCCTGGAGCCGAGAATATGCTGCAACAGTAAATTGTCAATGACATCTGTGTCCGCACTCAGCTTCAGGGATTAAGTGGACAAAAGCCACAGCCAAGCCTGGACATCACTTTAGGCACCTATTTTTTTTTTTTTTAAGAAACCAAATTAAAGCCACATATAGGAGAGGAGGGAAGCCTTCAAACACAGCAGGGAGATACCTTTGATTAAAACTCAGCCTGACCTTCCTGCTTCATCTCCACGGAAATTGAGACACATTTCCGAAAAGGCAGGACTTTACAGAATCATAATGAGCAGAGGACCGGCATGCTCCGCGCTGCATTTCCATCTTCATCCCTGGAGCGCGTAATGGGGGAAATCAGGGACGGTCTCCACTATTTGTTATCAAAAGAACAATGCAGACCTCTCTCCCCTGTTTCTTTTGTGCGGAGGCAGAATTATCTGTGGAACAAGCAATCACTCCTGGACACTTGAGATTGCTTTTCTGCACAGCTGAATTCCGGGGTTATTAGTGGTTAGTGGATGCCAATAGTTTGATGGGGAATCTTCTGTTTTGAGAGTGAAATGTATTAGTGGAGAATGCACTCCGGGAGAGCAGCCCAAGCTTTAAGGAATATAAAGCAGAAACAAAGCCCAACATAAAAGGTCTGTTTTGTAGTTAATACGGGTAAAAGGAACCAGAGGGTTTCAAGTTTTAGGGTCTTTGATGTTTCATTAAATCAGAGTGACTTACATTGCAAAATGCCCCAGAAGTCAATAGGATTTTCCTGCTTTTAATCACACGGATTTTGTGGAATTAAAGCCATTTCTACCAACTGGGGAAGATGTATCCACTGCAACCCTGTATTGTTCTTCTTGTGAATTAAAATAAAAAAAATTAATAAAACCTGAGTTTTTACATTATGAATGCGCTCCATTAAACTGTATGAGTTTCTAGAAACTAGCACCTTCTTGGTACTTAGTAAAGATTAAAACACTGTAATATAATATTTGTATTGGAAGCAAGATCCCAAAGAAATTGTGTTAATATATATATATTTTTTAAGCTTGGAAAACACTACTCCATACCTATTATATATTTTACAGAAGCATATAAGGCTCTGGTGAATATATACTCACCCAAGAGAGGAGGATAGATTTTTCTGAATGTAAACAATGCTTATGAGAGAGAAACATCCTGCCAGTTTGTGTAGAATGAAATTGCATGATCTCAAACAGCTCCGGCCCTGTCCCCACTTGTCCTTTAACATGTTCTTTATGTGGTGTCAGGTCTGTGTTCCCGCAAACGGTGACCGTGTAGCCAATAAAATCTCAGCTGCATACGGGAGGAATGTATTATGTTCACATCAATGTTCCCAGAAGAAACCAAACACGTTTATGTTTAGCAGAGGTTTGCAGGAGTAAAAAAAGGCAATCTCAGATGGAGAAGGGAAGCAAACACCTGCCCCTTCTCTATTCAAAATTGGAGAAATACTGCCCTCTTGTGGAAACCTGTGGTGCTAACATGTGCGGTCTGGATTGAAATGGTTTTAAGTGACTCTCTTGATTGAGATCTCAGAACAGTATTTGAGAATTGTAGTGGCATGCATATGCCGTCTTTATGCTTTCACCTACCCTCTTGAAAGGCTAGATTTTACTATTCCTTAAAAAAAATCTTTGATAGACCCTTTCCCTGAAAGAGAATATCCATTCCTTTTAATTCCTCCTCATCACAGATCAGCTTCCTCTGTAAAATAAACTAGAGAAATCTGCATATTTTGGGGTTATTTTTTCTTTCTTTTTTTTTTTGAAAAAAATAAAAGTAATTCACATACAAAACTTGACATAACTGGAAAGCAACTAGAAGTTAAGGAAAATACTGGCACCAAGCTGAAGGAATTAAAAAAGTGAAATTAAATTTTTTTTTTCTTTCTCCTTCCTTCATTCAACTGTCCTCTCTCACCTCAACCCTTGGTACATGGATTTTCCCTTGATTCACAGAAGATAATCCTACCTTCATTGAAAAAGCAGATGTCAGTACATGAATCTGAGTTATCCTTTCCCTCCTTCACTTACCAATCTATCTGGCTCCACGGTCCAGACTCTTGCACCAGCTGCCAGAATCTCCCGCTTCTAGGCAAGGCTAATCTTTTCCTGTCTCAGGAACGCATACCTCCACCTCAGGTGTGCTTGTACTTTGAAACCCTGCCACTTTAACGACTTATTCCCAGCTACCTAAACACTCATACATGTCTCTGACATAGGACAACAACAGCTGAAAACTGAACCCGCCATCAAAGCAAAACAACACAAATCCTGCACTGCCCTCTACCTGGGAGTCTACTGCTCTGGGCTTTACTGAAGGAAAAGTCTCCAGTGGTTTATTTCTTCATCGTCCGCTCATTGCTTAATCTCCTTGACCACTACGTTCCCAGAGCTAGCATGCTCTTCACCCTTTTTGTGGAAAGAGGTCCCCAACTGCTCTTTCACCACCGAGGAGCTGAGCAACTAACTCTACAAGCTCCTCCCCGAACCATTAGTCCCATGTATCCACGAAAGATGCTAGTGGTTCAGCGAGGTTGGCCAGTGCTGCCGACTATGAGCCCTCAGAGACCCTGAGTGCAAAGTAAGCAGCTAAAGCACCAAGCAAACTGCAGTTTAATTTAACCGGGAGTTTTCTTGGAACGGTTTGACCCGGAAACCCTTCTTTTGCTCAATTCCTATGAAGAACACGAGAAATAGTGTTTCACTGAATACATGTTGTTTGCCATTTGAACCCTTCTCGGCGTGTTCTGGAATGTATCTTCTTGTGGATGCATGCAAGCCTTTTCCCGGGGTGGATGCAGAGAGGGGCTTCACTGAAGCTTCCGCAAATTCAGACCCATCACCCGTCAAGGTGGCTGTACCGATTATAAGGCCAATGGCATACGTAGTGTATATGTTTTTCCACACACCTGTCAGATTTTGATATTATCACATTTAAAAAAAATGGATGGGTAAAAAGGAAATATTATTGAGATTTAATATCTGACTCTCTAATGTTTAATGAGGTAAGACACATTTATATACTTTCCCCCTTATCTAAGGTTTACTATCTATATAATTTGATTTTTTGGAGATAGTTTTAATTTTTTACATATATCCTGGATTCTGATCTTCTGATCTTTTGTCTAGTGGAAATATTTTTTACTCAATTTGTTACTTATATTTTAATTTTTATGATGCTTTTCACAACATTTAAAAACTCCCCTTTGCAAAGTTTTAAATTTTGATATTTCAAAGTTATTAGTATTTTCCTCTCAACCTTTCCCTTTCCCCCAAGGGGGAAAAATGTCTTACTATATATTCAATCTCAAAGTTCTTAAGTCAACATTTTCATTCAATCCATCGACATCATCTCAGTTTACTTTTATTGACACCCCTGTTCAAGTACATTTGTGTTTATTTTATAAACTTATTTTACAGTGAATTTTAAAACATGATACATAGAGATTCTTAAATACTTTCAGGCCCACATTTGGGTACAATGTAGAAGAGAAATGAAGATTACAAAATAAATATTTACTTTCCTTTGGAATGAAGATTATTTGGTCAGATAAAGATATCTATCATTAAATTTTTATAACAGACCAAGTGCTAATGCTCATATTAGTCTCTTCTCTATCATTGGTAAGGTCCTATTTTATAGCATTTAAAAATGTAGGTAGTTGCGGTTTATCTAAATTTTGATTGTTCTGATCATCTATTTGTTAGAATTAAAAATTCATGTCCTGCCCTGGCTGCTTGGTTCTGTTGGTTGGAGCATCTTCACATTCACCAAAAGGTTGCGGGTTCAATTTCTGGTCAGGCACATACCTAGGTTGCAGGTTCCATCCCTACTTGTCAGGATATGTGCAAGAGACAACCAATTGATGGCTCTCTCTCTCTCTCTCTGCCTCTCTCTCTCTCTCCCTCACTCTCTCTCAAATCAGTAAAAACTTCTCAAGTGAGGATTTAAAAAAAAAATCATGTCCTGAAATTCAATCCAACATTCATGAAAAGGTAACTGCCAGTTGCCTGACACCAGTCTCTTTCTTATATTTATAACATCTCCCTGTTCCACTGGAAAGAATGACAAGTAAATCGTGTGCCAGCTGAAGCCTGGAAGGGGCAGACTAAGTGATGAGTGTGTTACAGGATGAGATGAAGAGTCACCATCCTTCTTGACCCAGCAGATGAACGCCACTAGATGGTTTCTACCGAGTCTTGGCACCAGTAATTCAGTCTCAATTAGTAATGACTTTAGTGCAAGGAGAAGGGTCTATTTCCAGAGACTCAGAGGTATGGCTCTGTCCTTGGGTGCTCGGTGGTCTAATGCAGCTGCTGAAGTCGTCCACGGGATTCCTGAAATAACCGGAAACTTCCTTCCATTCCCACACTCGCACTGAAGAGTAGGGGCAGCACGGAAAGCCGCATTACACAGAGGCCTGCAACCCCACATCTGAGGGCAGGTGTCGGGTACTGTTGCATATCCTCTCTGTTCCGAGAAATGAAGTGTTTCTCAAAGGCAAGGCCTGGCAGGGCTCCAGCTTTTACAGCCGCCGAAAGGAATCCGTGAAACGGTCTCAACTGTTGGGCTTCAGAAATGGCTTCGTTTAAATTCAAAGTCACTTTCTTTGGAATCTTTTAATTAGCATATGTTAAAGTTGTATGTTGGGTGGGGAGGAGGAATGAAGGGACATGATCCCTCTGCCACCTTGAACGGCAAATGTGGTTTTGTTTATTCTCCCCCCTTTCCTTTATTTTAGACAAGAGGCTCCCCGGATTCCGTGATCCCTAATTCTGCTCTCGGATGTAGGTGAGCCATCACTGAGCAAAGGTGATTTGGGAGGCAGAGAAGATGGCCATCTTGAGACCACCCCGAATCTGGTCTGGCCACGGAGGAGGACCGGTTCAGTGAGGACCTGAATGGCAAGATGAACACCATGCAGGGACATTGCTGGCACCATTCGGACCTGTGATCGGAGGAGCAGTCCGTGCAGACTGCTGAGATGTAGACATTGACTAAAAAGCATCATTGTTGACTCTGATCATCTACCCTAATTATGCCCCAGCTCCATGAAGGGACTTTCCAGAATATCCCCTCACAGTCTGGATGGAGGGTCTGGGTCATCTCAGCCACACTCTACATCACCTACATTTGCATGTCACCTGCTATGCTTCTCCTGCCAGCGAAGGTGCTCCAGGATTAAACTGATTCACTTGATTGTAGGACACTGCGACAGGTCACCTCCAGGAAGAGAATCACCCTTTTCTTGTGGTGGCATGGGATGTGCATGAGAGAGACGACACCTTCAAGGCAGGCGTCTGAATCCCAGTACCTTCAGGAGAAGTGGTCCCTGGATTCGAGCTGCATTCAAGTCTGGGAACTGTCTTGGCTGTCATCAGAACATCATTGTCTAGGCCAAGAGGATGGCAGTCCTTTATTTCCCTCCAGTCGATCTTTCCAATGTTGTTTCCTCTTATTTCTCTTTGGGAACTATTTTTTAAGAAAAAAATATTTTTATTGATTTTTACAGAGGAAGGGAGAGGAATAGAGAGGTAGAAACATCGATGAGAGAGAAACATCGATCAGCTGCCTCCTGCACACCTCCCACTGGTACACGCCTTTGACCAGAATCCAACCTGGGACCCTTCACTCCACAGGCCGATGCTCTATCCACTGAGCAAAACCAATTAGGGCTCTTTGTGAATGCTTGTTGCTGGACTTTGACACTTGTTGATCCTGCCACTGGAAGCCTGTCCATCTCCTTCCCCTCCTTGAAGTCTCTGGTTCCCTCCAGCCATCTCTTTCTCCGGCTTGACTTTATTCCTCATTTACCGCCCTCGGACATATCATATATTTTACTCCCCACTTCCAATTTGCCACAAAAGCAGGGATTTGTACAAGCTGATTTCTTTCACTGCTAAATTCCTAAAGACTGAAAGAGTACCAGGAATATAGTAGGGATGCTCAATAAATGTTTATTTAAAATGAATAAACATTCACATTCATCACTCTGAACTATCCATTGTTCCTTCTGCCTAGTGGTCTATACTTTTTTGGACCATTGATTTTGCCCAATGTCACGAGTCCAAATTTTATCTACCCGTCAAAGTCTGCTCAATGTCACTTCATGCATAGACTTTCTACTGGTTCTTCCCAGTTATAAATAATGCTGCTTGCCCAGCCTCCTTGTAACTTTTAGTGATACTTAAAATCAGAGACAGCCACCAAAGTGTTTTGGATGAAAGAAAAGCAAGCAGATCATTATTAATAGGGACAAAGATAATGTTATTAATATAACCGTTGATATCAAAGAACATTTATTTATTTTTAATGATGTCCATATTTCATATCCTAATACATTCCAGCTATATTTCTCAACATGTATTAATTACCTCTCTTTTGTGTAGTTTATATTTTTGTGTTTCTTAATCAAAGAAAGCAAAGTAAGAAAGGGAAAGAGCTATACATTGAAATTGCACTCAGTAATGATAGGAGAGATGAATCATTCTTTGTTTCCCATTTTTAGTCTTAGCTGTGATTATGAAGTATTTCCCCTTTGTGTGTTTATATTCGTTATTTTAGCATTTTTCAGTCACACCAGACCTTTTCTTGGTCTTGTTTTCTTCTTCGTCTTTTGGTAATTTATTGTTCAGACGTTCAATTTGTTACATGCAGCGTCTCTTGTCTGCCACCTTGTGGAATAAAGTGGTCAAGACATTTTATAGTGACACAACCTTCTAAATCAGGCACAGAGTTTCTTGGAAATAGAAATTACTCCTTTCATCAGAGTTCAAAGAAATGCCTGGATTCCAATTTACCACGTTTGTCTAGTGAAACTGAAAATTGCATTTAATATTGTAAAATGGCTTCTGGATATATAACTACATTTGCTGTTTTATTAAATCTTGCAGAGCTTCTGAAGAGTTGAGTAACCAAAGGTAGCTCTGTTCTATTTGCCGTGAAAAGTGTGATAGTGAAACTAATGACAGAAATGATTTTATAAGAAAGACTGAAATTATGAGCAGGAATCTTTTCTGGGGCCCATCAAAGATCATAGCCATTTTGTCCTAGAAAAAGAAAATTACAAAAATATGTAATTAACCTCCTTATTAACTATATGGCATGGAGTATTTCAGTCTGTGACAGATGCTCTTTGAATGGCAAACAAATAGCTTTTGCTATTGAACAATGGAGTATCAAATTGTTCTACTTACATTATTTACTTATATTTTTCTGCATAAGTGAGTAAAGAAAATATTTATTTTTTTATTATCAGTCTAAGATTTTGAAAATATATTCCCTGATTATAAAAATCACACAGTTTCATTATAGATAATTTGGAAAATTCAGAAATATATAAAGAATAAAAAGATACCTATAATTTTGCTTCCCAAACATAACCGCTTTTTAATAATTTTCATGTATTTTCTTTACTCTCTTCATAGATGTAATACATTCATAATTTTTCTTTGACAAATTTTTAATAAGTTTGGTTTCACTATTCTTAATTAACATTACTAGATGATAATATTAAGTGATTTAAGAATACAATTAAAAAATATTTTTCTCAATTATGTACAAAAGTTATTTAACCAATCCTAATTGATAAAAGTAGGTTGTTTCCAAATATTTTGCTCTTACAGTTACTGCCACCTTGAACTCTTGGCATGCACATGTTGATGAGAATCTGATTATTTCCTGAGGACAAATTTCCTTGAAGTTCAAGGGTTTGTAATTACAAAACATTTTATGGCTTTTGATTCAAAGAGCAAAATTACATTTCATAAAGTTGCAATGATTTTTTTTTCAGGTGAGCATTGAGAATTCATTTCATTTCAATCTTGGCAACATTATTTTCATTTGATTAAATAAAAGTGTAAAGACTGTCTCAATGAATAATAATTTTTATTTCTTTGATTTATTACACAAACTGAATTCTTTATGTTTAACAGAAATTGCATTCCTTAGATAATTATTTATACTTTTGTTCTCTTGTGCTATTTTTCTTGTTGATTTGTTACAGTATTTATAAAGTTAGACTATTGATCATTTCTTATCCTATATACTACCAATCATTTCCCCAGCTTCCTGTATATTTTATTTGGTTTCTGAAGTTTTAATTTTTTTTGTGTGTAGTGAAAGTCACTAAAGTTCCCTTTATACTCTGCTTTTAGTTTTTATGTTCAGAAGCGTCCTTTTCATTGCTCACCTTCATCTGTCTTTTGCTTTTCATTTCCATTTCATAGAGACCAAGCATTTTGCAACTTTTTGAAGCCATCCTTTAGAAATGAAAATTCATTTTATTCGGTTCTTTTGTTAAATCACCTCCCAATATAATTTTTCTTCTCATAGTCTTTGGGAGAAATGAAGCAACATCTTCCATATGTCATAATTAGAGAAAATTTCTCTCCAATTGTAGAAAAGTTTTTATTATTAGAGTTAATTTTGAGTACAACTATGAGAGTTTTCTTTTTCTTTTTTTTAAATCTGAACAATAAAGATTTATTAAATTAAAAAAAATATCTGTCACTGAGTGGTGAAGATAATACAAATATTGACATGTTTTATTTTATGACATTAAATAAATATCATTTTTTAACATCACCACTGATCTCAATATTAATTCTCTAATTGGTAGGAACATATCAAGTTCACAGTACAGGATACAAGTTTTTCAAAATTCTCATTTTTAGCATGGAAGTTCAAATGTTATTACTGGCAACAAATCATGTCATTTTCCTTGAATTGTGTGTTTTTCTGAGAAAATGTTTGCCAAATACCAAGACTGAATAAACATCATTTGTCCTTCATTTTTTTATGTAAAAATGTTCTTCCATGGAAGAAGTGGCTAGTTCACAATTCAACCACACAAGTGTTTTTCTCTTTTCATTTTTTAAATTAGGATTTTAATGAAACACTGGGAGACACGGGGTCTCAAATTCCTTGCCATCCTAGACCACATGTCTTTTATTCTGTAAGGATCAGGCAGGGGGTAGGGGTGGGGAATGAGTGAAGACTGGGAGGCGTGGAAATGAAGATGATCCTAAATGCTACTGACACCATGGATATGCGTGCCTCCTTGCTGTGACTGTGGGTCAGATTCATTCCTTTGATAACTCAAATATGGAGTTCTGAGGAAATTTAGGCAGTCAAGATGGCTGATGTTTTAACCGTCTAAATATTTCTCCCACCTACACCCTACTCAACAATCACTGAATCTTGCGTCTCATTTTTCTCCAACCTATTCATTAACATGACAGGTAAATGGAGGAGTAGGATATTTTAAGCCATAGTGTGCCCTTCTCCTGATGTCCATCTGATAACCTGGGCGTTTTGCCCTTTTGACACAGGAAGACACCTTGAGTGACATTATACTACTACCCACTTGGTGGTTTCCGATCCTAATCCAAAATGAAGGCAAAGGAAGGTGGTGTGCATGAGTTACCTCTCCTTTTCTCTCCTTGTCTTCCTCCAGTTTAGGCACTCTACAGAGTTAAGTTTAAAAGTCAGTGAAGTGGAACAATAGCTCATCTCCCCTCCACACAGTAGTGAAGTGGTTAAGAGCCAGGTCTGGTCAGACCACCCGGTCTGAGTGCCTGACCCACCATTGCTACCTGTGGCAAGTCACTCCACTATCACTGGGCCTCTCGTTTCCCATCCTGAGAAGGGTTATAATTGCACCTATTTCGATCTAAGGTATTTATAGGGGGACCTACACATAGTAGGCGCTTTAGAATGTGACTGGGAAGGCTGCAGATTTGTTCTTTAAGCAAATTACTCAGCATGTCCAAGGGCAAGCTTCCTGACATCCGGGATAAGCCAAGGGCTGATAATGTTACACTCTCCCACTAAGGGTCTCTATGACTGTGCTCCAATGTTAATTTTCTGGGGGCAGAAATTCAGGTGTTAGAAAGGACAGACAATTTGAGATCAGAGATACATTCATCTTCCCCCTAATAATAACGCAAACCTGGGAGTCATGACTTTGCAATCACAGCAACTTCTTTAAACTGCCGTAACTAGAGGGGAGGAGAGCTACGGTGGAACTCAGAAGCTAGGATCTCACACACCCTCGGGGCTCTGATCTCACTGGCCCTCTCATTGTTGACTAGCTCTCTCTGCTTCTCAGGTACCACGGTCAACACTCCCACGCTTATCTGTTAATACTCTAGCCACCAGAGCAACGGAATGAATCAATTCTTCATTCTACCTCCAGCTCTGCTCGCCCCCAGGTGAAGAGACTGGGTTCCCTTTATGGTGTGTCTGCTCCCACTCCTGGTCCTGGCATCTGTGCCTCAGGAAACACGCCCACTGAGAGTGCTCTGCTCTGCAGAACCTGGGCCTGGAGGAAAGGGGAGGACGCGGAAAGGAGGGGTAACAGTTAATCCAGGGGCCACCGAGCAGAGAAACTAGAAGTGCTGGGAACTATAGATAATAAATACAATTCAGAGAAAAAGCAGCTCAGTTCTCATGATAAAAACTCTGAAACCATGTAAGAAAATTAGAATGGCTTATGACATTATACTTCACTTTAGTTAAAACAACAACAACAACAACAACAAACTTTGCTGAGCCCAGCTGGGGTGGCTCCGTAGTTGAGTGTCCACCCTTGAACCAAAAGGTCACCTGTTGGATACCTGGTCAGGGCACATACCTGGGTTGCAGACTTGATCTCCAGAAGGGGGTGGGCAGAAGACAGCCGGTTGATGTGTGTCTCTCATCGGTGTTTCTATCTCTATCGCTCTCCCTTCCCCTCTCTCTAAAATAATAATAATAAAAACACATTAAAAAACTGACAAAAATTATTGATGGAATTTTCATATGTGTGAGCACAACTTAGCTCTCTGAAAGAGTGGAAGAGAGAAACACAGGACTTTCCTTTGAGACTTATCTGCATTAAGAACAATCCATGGACACAAAAAATTCACAGCGTTCCCTGACTAACATTTTATTCACATTTTCCGGCTGACTTTCCAGTCTGTTCTCTAGACAAGCTCAGCTTGATGCTGCTAAATCACGAGTGGCATGGAAGTGTGCCTGTGACAGGCTTCTTTTCCTAGATGTACATGATGTAGCTGTAATTTCTTAAACATCAACAAACACCGGCGTGGTGGCAGTTTTATGATGAAGACACCCCCCCTTCCCGCAAACGGGTCCTCCTGGTTTTCATTTAAAGTCAATTGCACATTTTCCTGTCAGAGCGGCTCGGCCTAGCAGGCTTGGCAAGTTTATCTTCAAAACCATTTAGAGTAATTTGTGATGGAGATGAGAGACACTTCAGTTGCCTGACAGTTTAGCTGCTCTGCAGTCAATCAAGGTGGCAGGAGTAAATTAGTCCCCGGCTTCTCTCTGGAGAAACTTTTATGCAAACAATCTTGTCAGAGAGAGACGTGAAGGCTCGGGGTGAGAGTGAATAGACGCTGAAGCAGGTTTCTTCTTGAGAGACAAAAAGTCATCCTTAATCCCTGCATTTGACCACCATCCTCGCCTCCGAAGACCTTCTTGGATTGTTGATTCATCCGCTTTTAAGGGAGGGGGTTGGGAGTGTGCCCACACACCATACTGGGGGGCAGGTAGTGCCAGGTATGACTGTGGTTCATTACAGAAACTCTTCCAGTTTTATGGGTTTGTGGAAACCTAGGCAACTAAGGGAGTTTTAAAATTGTTTTAGCCCAGCGATCTCAGTTGGAGTGAATAAATTACACTTATACATGTTTTGTTAGATTGCCAAGTCATATATTTTTTGGTATGCTGCAGAATCTCAGTAATGAATTTATGTTTGCCATGAGATTAAAAAGGTTGAAAATCATGTTTTTAGCCAATTGACTTTATGATTTTATTCTGTGAATGAACATGAATTAAATAAAGTAGATTTATCCTAGAGGACACGAGGGCACTCAAACTAGACATTTTAGGCCATCTCTTCATGGAATACATTTTATTTTATTGTTTTTTTGTTTTTTTGTTTTGTTTTTTTTTTAGGGTTTTTCTGTGTGACTTTCCACTTTTCTGTGAAACCGTGACACACATTTTTTGAGGTGGCAGAAATAAGGCTGGGCAGGCCAGCTTTGCTGAGCAACACGCCGAGCTCTCCTCACTGAGAAGCTGAAATAACCAAGCCTGAAGCAGCGCAGACACCTTTGGTTATTAACGAATAATTTTCTTACTTTTAAAATAATCTTTTCTATTTTCCAGGGTGGTTTTAAATGACATTTCAGATTCAATACACCATAATCTGAAAATAGGTCAATAAACTTCATGCTGAAGTGTTTCTTCTCCTTGTGATCCTAATTACAATAGGCAATGAACAGATAATGCTTCCCCCTGCAGGAAGATAGCAGTAGCTTATATTTGCAATGATCTCATGTTAGCCTTGGACCAAGCTGTAAAAAAGGCAGGGCAGGATCTGGCATCCCCAATTTTATAATGAAGATGTGGTGAGGTGACCTGCTTCAAGTCAAATGGCTAACAGGTGACAAAACCAGTACTCACACCTACACTTCGCTATTCTGTCTCTCCCAACCTGCAGTATTTCCTCCCCCCCCACCCCCCCCCCTAGAAATGAACAGGCCCAGAGGCTCACTGAAGACATTATGAACTGTCTGAACTAAATATTCACAGAAGGAATAATTTGGAAGTTTTACCTTTCCAAAAAGTGGGCATAAGAATATCGACATTTTTAAATTGGAACGTTACTATGTTCTGTTTGCCATTTGGTAGTGTTCATACAATATCCTCAAGTAAACTATAATTTCTTATTTCAGTTTTATTAATTGAATTGTGGTTTTTGAAGATTAGGTCACTAATTCCTTTTCCTGCCTTCCATGTATTGAAAGTTAAGGACAGATGTGAGAGAGAATTTTTGTTATTAAAAATAAAAAGTATTTGGCCTGGCCACGGTGGCTTGGTGGTTGAGCATCGACCTATGAACCAGGAGGTCACGGTGTGATGCCCAGTCCAGCCATATGCCCAGGTTGTAGGCTCGATCCCCAGTGTGTGTTCTTTCTCATCATTGATTTCTCTCTCTCTCTCTCTCTGCCTTCACCTTGCTCTCTGAAATCAATAAAAACTTAAAAGTAAATGAGTAAATAAACAAAGTATTTGTATTACAAAAGAATATTTATCACCATTAGGATGTCTATACCTGCAATGACAGTCTAATGGGCTTTAAATCTGAAATTATCCAGCTAATTTTTTAAAACTTGAGATACAAAGTCAGGAGATTTGACAGTTCTTTGGAAAAGGGAAAATTACCTTAGAATTTTTATTTTGAAATTCTAAGTAATATTTGTGTAGCAACTTAATAAGAATATATATTTACTATAGGTGTGTGTGGTCAGTAAGCACTACTCTGCACCCCAAAATATCCAGGTGCTAATCTCTGAAACCTGTGAAGGTACTACCCTACAGAGAAAAGGGACTTTGCAGATGTGCTTAAGGTAAGGATTTTGCAATGGGGACTTCATCTTGGCTTATCTGGGTTGGACCAATGTGGTCACAAGTGGTCTTATAAGGAGGCAGGCCAGTCAGTGGTAACAGTAGGAGATGTGATGGTGGAAGAAAGAGGGTGGCGTGACACAAGGAGTGAGCCAGGAAGGGGTGCAGGTGGCCTCCAGAAGCTGGAAGAGGTGAGGAAATTGACTCTTACCTGACACCTCCACAAGGAATGCAGCCCTGCTGACACCTGCCTTTCTTTGGGCCACTGACCCCAGGCCTGTGAGAGAGTAAAAGTGCCACTAAATTCCCGAGTAACTGGTTACAACAGCAACAGGAAAATAAACGGTGGGAATTTATCGTAGATTATTTCCCGCTTCCATTCAGAGCAATTTAGTCAAAACAGAAAGAATACCAATTTTGTTAGATAAAAGATAACATCCTCTTCCATTATGCTTTTTATATAGATTTCTGACATCCTTGTGGATTTCTGACATCCTCATTACTGACTAAAGCTCAATGTTTATTAACTGAAATGAATCTTTTCAGAGGAACATTCAGTTTTTTTAGAGAAAAGGAGGCTCCCCGAGCAAACATTAATGTAGAAGTGGGTTCATTGCTGTTATTTTTTTTTTTAAACCAACATGATTAAGTTTCCCTGTTAGGAAACTAACATTTACTCTCTGTGAACACTTCAGGAAATAAAAAGGGATACATCAGAAGGTACAGTTGTCTGTAATGCTCCCTACCACGCTGGGAAATGCTCTGATGTCCGTCTAGGAGCCTGTCTTCTTGTGGGGTTTCCCTCCAGGGGCCTCTGCACTCAAAGGTGAGCTCAGGGTATGTGAGAGTCACACTAACCAATGTCATGTGTCCGGATGCTGCTTACACGGGCAGCACAGCCTCACGTTACCCCCGTAGCCCTGGGCTAGAACAGGGGACTCTGGCAAGGAGCCCAGAGGTGCAGCGAGGCTTGGCCCTCTACTTGTGGCCCCAAAGAATGCTGCTCATCAACGCTTACCTTCCTCCCCTTTGCTCCTGACCCTTCTGTAAGGTCCTGGGGAAGCTGGCAGGCTGGTCTCTGTTCTGCTTTGGGGAACTGAAATTCTGCCTTTGGGATGGACTCAGGAGTGTAAGGGCACTTTCTTCTCTCTGAAGCCTTGTTACTAGAGTCAAAGGAGGGGTCGCTTGGTGTTGGGGGCTTCTCCCTACGCCTCACAATTCTGCCCTGCTCCTGCAGAATCACCAAATCCCTCTGCCAATGGGCGCTGCTGCCTCATTCTCAGGGTCTCCTCACCCTGGCCCCCACTTGCCAGGAACAGAGTCCTCCAGAGAGCCACACGGGGACCGTCGCCTGGAAAAGCCCCAGATGGCTCAACATAACATCATCATGGACTTCAACATCCGAACTGGAGACTCAAATCATACCTCTCCTTAACTGTCCCGAGGTGACACAAAGCAACCTCCTTCTTGGCACCTTCAACCGAAGCACAGGCGGGAGGGAGTCTGTCTGGACCTTGTCTTCCATCTCATGGTGGGCGGGAGGCAGTTCTGAGTTCCCCATGGACCCCCTGGGTTCCTGTTGTCTAACCCTGCTGCACAGTGGTCAGCAGCAGAGTGACCTGATGAAGTCGTCGGGGCTAAAGAGCATGAGAACGTTTCTAAACCGGGTGGGCCAGCCTGGGCGTGGGCACTTAAAAGTAGGTGATGTTTGTGGTTGGGGGTGGGCAATATTTCTGACAGGTTGTGGTAGCTCAAGCGTGTTATTGGGGGGAGGGATGTAACATGATAGCATTTGGCAGTTGGAGGGCCAGTTGTTTAGATTGGCAGGTTGTCACTCACAAGAGCGGCGGTGGGAAGTCCTTGTGGCCTGGAGTAGATCTCAGTTCAGAGCTGCCAGCACACCCTGCCTGGCGCCCTGCATGCGCCTAGATCTTGCTCTGCACAGTCCCGGCCTCTGAGGGCACGGCGGTCCCTGGCGTGTGAAAGGCCACCTGACCTCTGTGTACTCAGTGTGTGAGGTTCAGTGTTGTGTAAGAGTTCATCTGCTTAGGGTCGTCTATCATTATCTAGCACACACTTCCGTATTAAAACTCTCAGGGGTCCCCTGTTGTCTTAAGAGACATTTGATGGCAATCTGTCTAAAAATGAGACACCTATGGAAATGCCTGTATGTGCGTGTGCACGCGTGTACTACAGCATCATTAAAGCTCTTTAAAGGAGCTTTGTGTCTGGGCTATGGCAGTAACGCATGGACTGTCTGTGGGGCTCTCTCCATCCTATTGCCTTAGACCAGGACCAGGAACAGAAGTTAACAACCAGTAGGTACTAATCTGGCTTTTGGGGGGGGGGGGATGGTTGGGGTAAGATAAGTGATTATATGGCCCCAATTTTTCTGTTACACATTGAAAGTATGGCATTTAGACATTTTCTTTTTCATTTTTCTTATGGTTAAAATGGTGAAGTCATTTTTATTTCAGTACTTGACAAAATACCCCATAAAATTCAAAACTTTTACCATTATACAAAAATAGGTCCCTACAAGTGACATCTGTCATCATCACCCGGTATCAAATACATTAGGCAGAAACAGGTAATTTCAGGGCCTCGCAAGAAAAGTGCAGGACACCCCGAGCTACACATTCAGTGGTGTCAGATTTATAATTTAACCATTTAAATTAGCATTCCACAAATACACATGTAATTGAACGATTATTGTGCATGAATACATACACAATGCTTATATGTACAAATTCCAGTTTGTTTTCATGTCCTGGCTGCGATATGTATACAATCATAAGCTGTAGACATTTTCTTTTGGAAGACAGACATTAGATTTTCATGGCTGTCAGACATGCTTGGATGTAGGTGACATCTTGTGGTGTACATTTTGCACTCTACCACTGGTTAGAAAGGAGCCATAGACAAAGCATCCCAAATGGAGAGGAATCCAAATCAGGCCTTCTTTCTTTTTTTATTTTTTAACATATATTTTATTGATTTTTTACAGAGAGGAAGGGAGAAAGATAGTTAGAAACATCAATGAGAGAGAAACATCGATTGGCCGCCTCCTGCACGCCTCCCACTGGGGACATGCCTGCAACCAAGGTACATGCCCTTGACTGGAATGGAACCTGGGACTTTTCAGTCCTCAGGCTGATGCTCTATCCACTGGGCCAAACCGGTTTCATTCAAACCAGGCTTTCTTTATGAAGGAATGAAAGTAGCAGCTCCCCGAGAGGTGCTTTAAGTAGCAAGTGAGCTCCTTCAGAAGCCAGGCTGTGAGGCCTTCTTGCGGAAGTGACATGACCTGGTCTCCTCGTCCTCCTCCTTCTCGCCTTCTGCCATTTGGCTGCTGGTTAAGCATGGGGGACACTGCCTCTAGAGTGCATAGAGAGCATTGTGCTGCCGAGAGAGGCCAGACCACCTACACCTGGCTTTGGCTTTAAGAATAACAATAACTGTGCTCACGCTAGGTCGTTTGGCTCAGTGGATAGAGCGTGGGCCCACAAACTGAAGGATCCAGGTTTCAATCCCGGTCCAGGGCATGTATCTCGGTTGCAGACTCCATCCCCGGCCCTAGTTGGTGCGCATGCCAGAGGCAACCAATCCATGTGTCTCTACTCTACCCTTTCTGTAAAAATAAATGGAAAAAACACCCTCCGGTGAGAATTAACAACAACAACAAAAGGAATAGCCATCCTCTTTCAGTTCAGGTTATCCCACCTCAGGTTCTACCCCCGGTAGCGCCCATAACTAGATGAGGACTAAAAGGAAAGGAAACAGCTCCCTGCCGCCTCCCTGGTTTTTCACCCACATTCACCTGCAGTTTGGTTTTGTGCCGCAGGTGGAAGGGGGGATTTTCTAAGTCAGAGCCGCTCAGGGCAGGCACTTGCTGCTTTGATCCCCGAGGCTGAGATGTGCTCAGCAGGCGCTTCAGGGTGTACGCACGGCCTTGCAAGGGACTCGGGGCTGGACACTCGCCCTGTGTTGTTCATCTTAAGGACTGTGCCTGCTGCAGAGAATGGTTTCAAATGGTTTCTCGTCTGCCCTTTTGGGGCACAAGATTCACCTGCAAATATCAATGCCCTCTCACTTTTGATGCTGGTTAACATGGGTGAGCTCCATTCCAACAGGCCCAGTAAAGCAAACAGGAGCTGAATTTAGTGCTGTTTGCTATTTCCTCTTGCTCTTTGTGTCAGATGGTGGTTATCCCTTCCCCGAGCCCCAATCGATTTGTCTCTTCTTTCTGAGACACGGCTGCCCAGCTGGAGACCACCTTTGCCAGCCTCCCTCGAGACTCGTGTAGCCGAGTGAATAAGTACTCACCTTGTACGAGCCACAGGCAGAGCAAGAAAAGACACCAAAAAACTGGACGCTGGATGACAACTGAGCCAGGGAGCCAGGATCCAATCAATCCCACTGGGGCTGGGTCTTTGGCTACGAAGATGGTAACACGCGGCTCCGTGCTTATGCAGCTGGAGGGAGGATACTTCCAGCCGAAAGCCTGCAAATGAGGCCTGGGCCTAACTGGTCCACCTCCAGGCTTCCTGTCAGGGTTTGCTTCCGGTCACACGTGACTGATCACACCTTTTCTGAATTTACAGGCGTCACTCTGTTGCCAAGTGTGTTTGCAATTGAGGCTGTCTCCTTCCTGCTGTTGTTTACGCACATGCTTTCTTGTCCTGTCGGTGGGGAAAAACTCTGGGTAGCACACTGGGTATTATTTGGCAACGCTTCCCAGCCACTTCAGGTCCAGTATTAATTAATCTCTCGAACTTGAAGACTTTCTGGATCGATCTGATTTTATAACCCCTGAAATGGGGTCCAACGAGGCTAATTGCATTAAAGTCTTAACTAATCGTTTTTCTTTCTTAGATTAGTTTATACTTTGAAACTTTTATGCTTCCAAAACTTGGGATTAAGAAATTGTTCTCAAGCTCTGTGATTGCTCTCGGTTAGAAAGGGCCCTTCCACGTTCACAGGCAGTTTTTTCTGAGTCCTTTTCAGATCCCACCTGCTACCTGGAAGCAGAGCCAATGTCACATGGTTTAGGTTTTCTAACTTCTAGAGACCAAATCCTGTTCTGTTATCTATGTCCAAGTAATGGATCCCACACAATTTAGAGCAGTGGTTCTCAACCTGTGGGTCGCGACCTCTTTGGGGGTCGAATGACCCTTTCACAGGGGTCGCCTAAGACTATTGGAAAACACCTATTTCCCATGGTCTTAGGAACCAACAGATCTCTCCTCGGTGTAGCAAAATGTAGCAATGTAGTTTACTGTTGTCATATGAAGACTGTTACCCATGCTACACCACAATTCAAGACAAAATTTAATTTATTTGTAATTAGAAATAAATATTTCACAATATATAATTACATATTGTTTTTGTGATTAATCACTATGCTTTAATTATGTTCAATTTGTAACAATGAAACTACATCCTGCATATCAGATATTTACATTACAGTTCATAACAATAGCAAAATTACAGTTATGAAGTAGCAATGGAAATAATTTTATGGTTGGGGGTCACCACCACATGAGGAGCTGTCTTAAAGGATCGCGGCATTAGGAAGGTTGAGAACCACTGATTTAGAGACTTAGAACAAGTCATATATTTGGCTCACAAGCTGTGTTTCCATTTGGTGTGGCCAGCTCACCTGTGTTCTTGAAGCATCCATCTTATATAAAAACTGCTATTTGAAATTTTAACCTTGCTAAATAATATAAATATAAGCATCCATCTTATATAAAAACTGCTATTTGAAATTTTAACCTTGCTTCTATAAATGTTTGCTTGCTTAAATAATAAGGAGAATGAGACTATTCTCACTTCACAGAGGACATTAAACCTTTCCTGGACAAAATGATCAGTGCTGGCACCAGGCCAGGCCTTTGGTTGAGGTCTCAAGGCCTCAGCACAGTGGGACCCTTTAAAAACTTGCAAAGGGGCAGGAAACATCCCATATTTGGAAGACAAGGTCAAAACATATAAATAGGGAAAATTTCTGCATGATGGGGCCCAGAATTTGAGAAACATTTTCCTCTGTACCCATGCGTAATAAATGTAACTCCAAACTCTCTGAGCATGGTTTGGTTATTTCAGTTCTCTGTAACACTCTGAGCGGTGACCAGCAGGGTGTCTTCACTTTTAAGATCACTCATCCTGTCTGCCAAATTGGCGCTGGCTAATGGCGAGGAGTCCAGCCAGTATTGGTGGTTGGGGGCTAGATGCCTTCCTATGATGATATGGCAACTCCATAGGAGCCATTTGGGCTCTCTCACAGCCTGGTGAATCCAGAACGAGTGCCCCAAGAGAAAAGGGGGAGCTGGCAGTCTCTTAAGCGCTCACAGCGATGGGGTTTCATAGCTACGCAAAGCCCAGCAGAGTCTCTGAAGTAACCCCATGAGTCCATGAAACGGTGTAATGTGGAGTGTTTCCTCTTCTGCACACTTTCTTTGGGTGTCCAGAATGGGGTGAGAGGTTGAAGTTACAGTGGTACCTCGAGATACGAGTGCCCTAACATATGAGATTTTTGAGATACGAGCAGTCAAGCAAGTGATTTTTGCTTTGAAATACGAGCAACAGTTGAGATAGAAGTAATCGTGCAGATCGGCTGGCTGCACACGACCCGCCAGTTTACCGGGACTCGAGCGTCTCATAGTTTCCCACGCCTCAAGGTTACGGAACGAATTAAACTCGTATCTCGAGGTACCACTGTATTATGTTTCCTTATCTCGCTTGCTCTTGAGTTGGCAGGTTGGGTATGGGGCCACCCTTGGATAATGGGTTAAGTGTAAGGGGTCTTCAGGAAACAGTGAAAAGAACGGCCTTTGTTTTCTCAGGTCATGGTAATGGGGAGCATGGTTTGATACTAAAAGAAGTCTTGGCATTTTCTTCACTTTGGGCAAAAAAAAAAGTGGTTACTTTAACTGACCTCACTTAATACAGGTGTGCCTTTTTAGCTTATTACTTCACCTACTTACTATCTGCTTGACCTGGAAACAATTCTTCCAGTGAATTGGAGGGGGGCTTCCCTTCAGTACTCTAGCATCCCTATCACCTGCACCCTACTTTGTGTTCTCCATGGCAATTTTCACCAACCAGTATATTACAGTGGTACCTCGAGATACGAGTTTAATTCGTTCCGTAACCTTGAGGCGTGGGAAACTATGAGACGCTCGAGTCAAGGTAAACTGGTGGGTCGTGTACAGCCGGCCAATCTGCGCGATTACTCCTATCTCAAATGTTGCTAGTATTTCAAAGCAAAAATTGCTCGATCGACGGCTTGTATCTCAAAAATCTCGTATGTTAGGGCACTCGTATCTCGAGGTACCACTGTATAGTTCTTCATTTCTTTATTGTCCCTTTCCCCTCCTTAGAATGTATGATCAGTAAGGGGAAGTTTTATTTTTTTTCTTTTTCACTTCCCACTACCCAGAGCCTAGGACAGTGCCTGGAACATAGTAGAATGTCAGTAATTATTACCGAGGGAATGGGTAGAGAGAGGTCCATCACACACCCTCAATCTCAGAGAAGATTTCAGGCATCTCACTAACCCAGTGGTCTTCTCAGACTCTCGGCTTTCGTTGCGATTTCCTCTGTGATGTGATACCATGCAGCTTGCCATGGTGAAACACTTGGGGAATGTGGCACTAAGTCTTTTCACAGGGCAAGGAACGTTCTCCTCACACCTGCCTTTGGCTTGACCACTGATACAGTGGTACTCGAGATACTAGGGCCCCAACATACGAGATTTTTGAGATATGAGCTGTCGAGCGAGCGATTTTTGCTTTGAAATACGAGCAAAGTTGAGATACGAGTAATCACACGGATCGGCCGACTGCACACGACCCACCAGTTTACCGGGACTCGAGCATCTCATAGTTTCCCACGCCTCAAGATTACAGAACGAATTAAACTCATATCTCAAGTTACCACTGTATTGAATCCCAGAATGGTTCAACCTCCTCTAACCAGCTCTGGACAGCGCTTCTCATGGGAGTATGACTCTTCCTCACAGCTAAGCACTAACAGAGTGGCAGCGATCATCCAATTGGATAAACACTTGTTCTTTTTTTTTTTTTCCTAGAATGCTCTCATGCACAGTTTTGGAGATTTTTTTTCCTTTATCTACTTTATTAGCTTCAAAAACTGGGGCTGGAGAACTCATCAGAAAGACAATCACCATTCTCTGTGCTTCCACGTTGTCGTTGATGTTTTTCTAGGTCCAGATGAGCTGTGAACGTCTTGCTCATTATCCGGTAAGCACCGACCACTGCAGGCGGCTGTGGGCCCCCTTTTCCAGCTGCTCTCCCTAATGTTGCAGAAACCTCCCTCTTCAGTTCATTAAACTTAACTTCAGGCAATTGCTAACATGCGAGATAATTCTTTTTAAGTTATTTTTTTTCATGGCACTTCCAAAGTTCAGTCTCACATTAGCAACAATGAGCCAGAAGGTTTATTATTATTATTTCTAAAGTTATTTCAGAAGATAAGGACTTAAGCAGAAAAAAAGATCCATTCCAAATGACAAATATTTAGCATTATTTTCCCTGTTATTTATACCGGAGGGCCCTCAATTATGACCCTCAGCTTCTGAAGTTGGCTTCATAAGTGCAGCCTTTGGAGAAAATATTTTTGAGTTTCAGACTGCACCAAAAATCTTGACTCTTGATATTAACCAATTGTTTGTAAAATTTAATAAAAATAGGGCTGAACCATTTATAAAGCATAATTAAAAAATATTTTGTGAATGTGTGTGTTGTGATTTCTCACTAATTTTTGCCTGTCAGTAGTTCTGAAAAATTAAAGACAGAATGAGAGGACCTGCAGACAAGACCTTGCATAGAATTCTGTGTTATTTATACACTGTAACTTATTTATTTAAACTGTCCATTAGTTATATCCATTTATGGTGCTTCCATATGTTTGTACTACAAATGTGATAAATATCCCTATATTATGTCATTGTGTACATGTTTTATATCAGTGATCTATCATCTGTCTATATCTAACTATCATTTTATCATCTATCATAGACTTTAGGATCAGTTTCTAGAAGTGGCATTACTAGTCAAAGCATATGTTTATTTTAAATTAAAAAGCAATGTATGCATGTTTTTCATTGACTTTCCTCTTATTTTTACTTATTTTCCCATTAGAACAACTATTTTTTTCTCTCTCGGCCTTGTACTTGAAAAGACTGTATATTGTCAAATTTTGTTTTCCCATCTATTAGGTCATTGTTTTAAATGGTTCCCCTCTCTCACTCCCCCATCCAACTACGGTTGTTCATGAGAATCTTTTCCATAAGTTAAAAGATATTATAGCCAAAACCGAGTTGGCTCAGTGGGTAGAGCGTCGGCCTGTGGACTGAGGGGTCCCAGGTTTGATTCTGGTCCAGGGCATATACCTTGGTTGCGGGAACATACACAGTAGGGGGTGTGCAAGAGGCAGCTGACTGATGTTTCTCTCTCATTGATGTTTCTAACTCTCTATCCCTTCCCCTTCCTCTCTGTAAAAAATCAATATATATGTAAATATAAATGGCTTTTTTATATAAATAAAAGCCATTTATATTTTCCCCTCTGTTGTTTGGGCCTTAATTTTATATACTACTAGGAAGCAAAACAGAACTTTTAATGAAGGTTTTTGATTGCTTACAGCATGCTTTTTAAAAAGCAAACTGTAAAATATGCAGGGTCTGAAAACTGTCAGTGGTAGGTACTGCTCTCCATACTACCTATCAACGGACTATGACAATGGATGCTTTGTAGTCTCCACCATGTAGCGCTGTATCGCCACACCTGTTTTGATTACAAAGCCATTATTACATTTGAATAGTTTTGTCGAGTGATCATTGATTTTTGAAAACCAATATGGTGCGTATTCTGAAAGGAACTGTATGAAAGGCCGCTTTAGTTTTCATTGCTGCACAAACATTGCCACGATCTTTTTGCAATATGCATTACACCATGATTGCTACCAGGCCTAGCCTGTCTACCATTTGTTGCTTTATTAAGGAGACATCTCAATTTGATTTTCCTGTGAATGTTTACATATGGACATTAGAATGAACACGAGCATATAAAATTAATGTTCTTGTCATTTTAAGAATCTTTTATACACACATCAATCAGTTCAAAATACTGTTCACTGTAACTTGCCACAGCCAGGACACTTACTTCTTTCTTTCTTTCTTTAAATCACTTTTCCCATAGGTAGCAAGGAAGTGCCACTGGGAGAAAAGAGTTGTAGCCCTTTTGGCAAAGACAGTAAAAAGTGTTAAACATAAAAAAAAAAAATCCCCCAGCAGATGAACACTACAAACGAGTGAAACTTACACAGAGATTCATTATGAAAGGGTACGGTCATCCATCAGCTGTCACAGCAGCAGCTGGAGGGTCTCTGGGGATGCGGGCTGGCAGTGTCTTCCCTGTAATCACAGTTTATGAAAGGCTGGGACCCTTCCCTGAAGATGCTCGCTTTCTCTCCTCCCTCGTACTTTCTGCCTGACTCTGACTTTCAAATTCTTTTTACTTTTGCAGGAAATCAAGACATTGTATTCTACAGGGAGTGGCTTTTAAATCATCTATTGATGTGTTTCCATGGTTATGGAATGTCCCCCTCTATTGTTCCAGAGTGGCTTCTGGGGATTTGGGAAGCATTTTCAGTTATGACTTATTCTGCTATTTTTGTTTTATTTCTGCTTTAAAGCCAATCATTTGATTATTTTTGATACCATGAGATACATTAATATAGCCTATCCTGAATAGGATAGGCGGCTGCTTTTGTATTCTGGAATAAGAGCTTTTCAGAAACTTGCAATTGCCCTTTTCTTAATAGACTTGCCTTCCTCATTTTTCATTGTCCCCAGCTCCCTCACAGTCCCCCATGCAATGAATTTAAGATTGAAGAAAAGTGATAATAGAATTTTCTCTTATATAGACTCCATTCTCAGTTTAGTTTTCCAAACCCCAGTTGTCCAAACATTACTGGCATCCTCTGCTATCTCTCCTCTAGTGTTATAGGATCAGGCACTAGTGTTTTTATTTCTTAAACTTTATTTCTTGTTCTATTACTATTCTGTCTGTATCTCAACACTGTATCTAACGCCTTCTGAGGAGTTAGGTTAACATACTGCTAGCAAGTGAAATAAATATAAAATGTGTTAATGATGGAGCAGTGACAACTTGAAGCTTTGGGTGAATTAGTCGGTCTCCCAATCCAAGTGGCTTGTTTGTAATTGACCTGCTATTTAATTTTAACCACTCTAAAATTAACCTCACCATTCACTGATTTTTTTTGTTCATTTATTCTTTCAATAACAACTCATTACTTGTGCTATGTATTGGACTTTGTTCTAGGCAAGGAACAAAACAGATAAAGACCTGGCCTCTCCCACATGTGAGAGAGAATAAAGAACAACCACAACTAAATAACAATAATAATAATAACAACAAATATCAGCTGCCATAACAAAACTGAAGAAGGGCATGGGGAATGGATAAAAAGAAGGCTTCAAAATTACCCCCATGTTTATCAAAAGAGCCAAATCAAGACTAATTTATCTATTGTATTTAATTTGGCCTGATTGTTTGCATAAACATAACAAAAATGGTAACTGACTGCCTTTGCCGGAATTTCATGATTGAATCTTAATGTGCCCCATAGGGTCAGGAAGCCAAGCCATCCAGCTGCCATCAGACCTGCCTGTAGTATCTGCTGAGTTAGGTAAGTTCTCACTTGTAGTGGCTCTACCTGGGCCCATGCCCTAGACTTTAAGGCCCATCTCAGCTCTCAGCCCTCCTACTCGTTGTGGCTCAGAGTGCGTGGGGGTCCGTATTGCTCCCTTTCTACTCTGACCAACCGCCAGTGATGGTAGGGCATGGACCTGACGCTCCAGCACCAGCTATTTTTAGGGCTACCAAGCAGGATACCAGACTTTCTCCATGGCCCTCTTATTGGCTTTAAGTCTTCAGAATTCAGGCAGAGTTCTTTAAAACATGATATTCCAGTCAAAGTTTCTGGTTAATAAAACTACTATTGGAAACCAGTCTTATTGAATTTATGCAAAGACATGTATTGCCATGATTTATTTATTAAGTATTGCCAAATTTCAGAGGAATTATATAAGGAGAAAAATATGCTGATCTGCTTTAATATAGAATTTTCTTTGCCAGTCCTTCTTATGGATTTTCCAAAGAAATATTTTCTGAATGCATTATTACAAACAGTAACTGTTAGATTTCTTTTATCGGTCCCTCCCTAAGTACTTTGGCATAACTATTTACCCTCTGTTGAGGGAGGCAGAATGTAAATTATTTACTTTTCCTGGCTTACTGGCCTGTATTATTTGATTTCCTTTCAACATTTCTCTTCTTCTTATCACATACACCACCTTTATAAATTTTACACTTCTAAATTAGCCTTCAAACCTTCTTCCTATATCCTTTAAAAATGCGTACCGAAGCCTCAGACCTTCTACTCAGTATTCCTTATTCTTTGAAACCTCAATCCTTTAATGATTCCTAAAAAAAAAACCAGCCAAAATTTCTTAGATTAACATTTATGACTTAGACCTTCTGTGATAAAATTAAGAATAGTTAAAAATATTTATTTTTTGAGAGACAGAGATTTTTAAAACTTCAACTAGCTGTAATATGAAATATATCTTAAAATTCCTTTGCTAAATATTCTACCACTGTCCAAGAAGTACCCAGTAACCCCGCCCTGCCAGGTTTGGACAATGAAATTTTCTTTATGTATATTGGAAGGATTAAAAAGAAGAAAACGGGGCAGAGGAAGATCCATTGTCTTTTGTAGAAAGCCTTAAGTCTAACATAGTTCAGATAAGCAAGAAACCAAGGACGCCAGCAGAGCGGGTTATAGACAGCAAAATCAACAAAAACCTATCTCTCCCTGCTCTCCTTGCTGATGCCCCCCCCCCCCTTTTCTGCATTAAATGGTTTTACTCTGCCCTTAGCAGGGGAAATAAGGCAAGAGGTGTGAGATACTGTATAACCAGGCTTTTTATACTTAAGGAACAGCTGTTCTCCCTCCCAGATTTTCCTTCTTTATTCCAAGGCCCCAAAAGATCTCCACCTTCACCACTTCTGATATCTCCAACCATCCCTTGTCCCCCAGCCTAGGGCTTCTCTATCTCAGCAGGCTGAGAGTGAATTCCACCGCCTCTTCCCTTTCTCCCACCTGCTCTGGAGCAGTTTTTGGCTCTCTTCCTTCCCCAGAGAGCCACTGTAAATCTATCAGGAAAGGCAGGCAGGTCTCAGTTCTTGGGACCACATGATTCTCTGCTAGCAGAGCTGAAAAGGGCAGCCTACAAAGCAGTTAATTATGACTAATCTTAATCCAACAAGCCTTTGCTTAAACTTCTCTGGATTGGCAACCTTGACAAATTTTATACCCTTAAATTAACCCCAGAATTCCAAAATTTTAAACTAACACAGCAAAATTATACATCAAGGAAAAGCAATTAAAAGTTCTCTACTGTCTTTCCCCTAAAGCAGGGTTTGCACTGTCTTCCACACAGACTCTCACACTTACATTTCCTCCTGGAGGCCTGTCCAGCTCCCCCGGACGCCAAACCCAGTCCATTCACTGGAGGCCAAAAGGCCAGCACTTCCCCATTCCTGACCCACACCTCCACCCCCTCACTCGCTACTTGAATTCCTGAAAATTTTTTCAAAAAACAGTGAGTACAGACAGAACATGAAGCAGACTGACCCATTCTAATGATAGAGACAATTAGACCACAATAACACAGAATAACAATGATAATGACAGCCAACTGAGGATCGCTGTGCACTGGATCTGGTCTTGGAAGTAGAGCTGAGTCCAGCCTTCTAGAGACCCTAGATGGGTGCCCACAGAACCAGAAATAAGTTTCTTACTAGTAAGAACCAGATCCAGGTGGCTCCAATCAATCAATCAGGAAATTTAGCAGGCGGGGTCTCCGACCTCTACCAGTCCTGGGGCTGAGGAACATCTCTCAGAGACCTTTCCCCGGGTTGAAGAGTCTGAGGACCCTGATGGGCTCTGGTCACAGGACCAGTCAAAGGCTGATTATTTTGCTGAAGCCTCCAAATGTTGTGGAGTGAATGCGAGTGAACAACCACTGGAATACAGACCAAATTAAAATTTAGGGAACGTTTATTAGTCAGCCAATGACTACTCAGCCTTTCTCCACGCAGGGAGTCCAGAGAGCAGCAGCAACCCTTTGTGCAGGACCACTTTTAAGCACACGTACCACATCTTGTTTTTGCAGAACAAGCAATTTAAGACAAAACAGTTCTTAATGTCAGGGTCATATTATTGATGACCATGTTATTTACAGGGTCCTCCTGTTCTTCCGAAAGCTGACAGGGTTCTATCCTGCAAGGCTATTTTGTGAGGTGCAGCTGGGATTCAAGGCTAAGTTGACTAGGAGGAAGCATGCTCAAAAATGTCTACTCTCTAACAGCCCAGGCTGTGGTATTTTGTGGAAGAACCACACTCAAGGGGCCAAGGAGCCTCATATGGCTCTCGAACCACACTTTGCTGACCATGGGCTTAGGGCATCAGTTGGACATTCCCCAAGAGCTCCCCGCCTGCAAGAGGCACACGCCCCGGAGAGGGGGCCCATCTGCCCTGAGTGCACTAATCTTGTGCACCGGGCCTCTACTATATGAGAAAATGAGAAGGTGCTTACATTTGCTAATAGTAAAGGGAATGAAAGTGATGGGAGAGATTGATGTTCTATTTTTGCCAGAATTGGGACTTTTTCCTAAGTTAAATTGTAATTGAAAACAATGGCATTTGGCTTAGATACTACAGGGGTGGGCTGGGAGATGGGACAAAGGGCAGTTTACTGTGTTTGAAAGCAGTAATAGGAATAAAATGAAGCTGTTTCCTAGTGACATCTACTAAACCTTGCCCATTTCTCTTTCTTTTTTTTTTTTAAATATATTTTATTGATTTCTTACAGAGAGGAAGAGAGAGGGATAGAGAGTTGGAAACATCGATGAGAAAGAGACATCGATCAGCTGCCTCTTGCACGCCCCCTACTGGGGATGTGCCTGCAACCAGGATACATGCCCTTGACCGGAATCGAACCCCGGACCTTCCAGTCCATAGGCCGACACTCTATCCACTGAGCCAAACCGGTTTCGGCCCATTTCTCTTTCTTACCCCCTCCCCCTTCTCCTGTCCCCAATATATTTATGAAATTATATGGTCAGGGAGAAATATACAGCTGGGCAACTATCAGATTGTTAAGTTGAGCTACCTCTGTTGGGGAAGGTGAGATGGAAAGAGGGAAGGGAAGTCAGCTGAAACAAAAAAAAAAAAAAAAAAAGGAAAAGGAAAAGAGTGCAATATCAGAAAGCAGGACTGCACTTAAGTATTATAAGTATCTCCAATCTTTAAAGAGTAATTGCTACATGAGAACTGTGAATTGAAGAAATTGATATATGAGAACTGGCTTTTCTTTGGCATGTATTCAGAGTTTAAAGGAAGGAATGACTAGGGACTCAGCAGCACAGAATGTATGTAGCCCAGTCACGTTCATATTTGTGTCTGCAGGACATAAATTGAAGTTGCAAAATGAAAGTGAAGTTAGGAATTTGACTGTGAATGTCCATCTATCTATAAAAAAAATACCTGGGTGATATATTTAAAAAACTTTTTGTTAATCTAGAATCAGTTGTAATGAACAACCCAGAAAATGTGTTGAGTGGTTCCCATAGTAGGTGTCTGAAGGGTTCCCTGCTTAGTTATATTTTAGCAAACAACTATTTCAGAAAACGTTTCAACTGGGAGCAACTCTGACAGTAATTTATCTAAATTGCGCATCCCTTCTTGAATTGTAAATCTTACTTAATTTGGGGAATTAAAGGAATCAACTTGTAAATATATGAGCTTCTGCCTTGTTTTTTTAAGTTTGGAAACAAGAAGTCCTTTGTCTATGATGATTAATCTGGTGGCCTCAGCAGGCTTTTAAAGTAAAGGTTTGTGTCTCTTGAACTTCCTAAGTTGGATTTGTTAAAAAAGACCCATTTGGATTTGCTACTTACTAAAATAGCAAAAGAAGTTGGACATTCACTAAAAAACATTTTTTTAGCCCACATTGGAGGAGCAAATAGTGCAAATAAAACAGACACACAATGAATAGAATGAAAATGATTTCCGTGTTTATGTTTGTCAGCAACATAGTTATTTACAAATTATCCATATGAAAATGTAAAAAAGCATATTACATCTTCACATGCCATCTGTATTAACTGAATAAAGCTTAGTGGCTTATTTGCAAATCAGTAGTTAATTGGTACATAGACATTTTGTGCATTAAAAAAAGAAATGTACATAATTTAAAATAAATTACACAATTTACAAAATAATATTAACAAAAACTTCTTAGACAGCTGCCTTCTTATTTAAACAAAATAAATATTCATGTAATTAAATTAACCAAAAACCACAGTTAGGGGATTATAATACATAGAAAGACATATTGCAAATTTAATAAATGTTATATTTTACAGTGACAGATACTGATCTCTTCCAATCTCTGCACTAGAATTATGCAGGAAAAAGTACCAGAAAGGGAATCTTAATATTTACTTTTAATAAATCAAAACAAATAGGTTCCTGAAAAATGTTGAGCAAAGTTCATTGAAGGGTCGAAGTAGGTGATATGGAAACTATTGCTTTGAAAAAGAAAAAAAAAAAAGAACATTTACAAAGCACAACAAGACTGACACCCAATTATATATCTAAATAGGTTCTTGATTGCTGAAAATATGATGCCCACAAATTATATACTGGCCATTTTAACATCTAGCTTGGTAGAAGCATGAAACATAAAACTACAAAACTAACTATCCCTTTAGGATTTACTTAAGAATGTAGACATACCCATTTTTCAGTGTCCCTGCTAGGATACAGAATCGCCACATCACACGTCCTTTTTATAAAGATTAATTCATGTGTGCTGGGCCCACACTCCTGGCTCGGACCCGAAGGCCTGCCTTGCTGCCCCAGAGCTGAGGCAGGCCAGTGGGGCAGCGAGCCATCTCCGCTCTCACATCTAAACTCCGCCCAGGAGGGGCCACTCTGTTGCCAGATTCCTCATTGGTCCCTGCACTGTTCTCCTTCCCCTATCCTCAGGCTTAGATGGGGAAACAGAACAAGGAACACAATGGAGTTTGGCAATATTGTTATATCTAGTGAGATGTCAGATCATTTGGGAATGATTCCTGCAAGCCGATTCAGACCCCAGATCAGCCTAAGGATGGGCTCCCCGTTGTGTGTGCAGAGGTACTGGGTTGCACTAAATTGAGTGTAGGAATTGACATTTTTACAGAAAAGTTTTAGTTCTCTCTCTCTCTCTCTTTCTTTCTTTCTTTCTTTTTTTTTTTTTTGCATGTCATTTGCATCCTTCCTCTCTACTCAGGTCTTTGACCATTACATTCTGTAAAACTCAACATGTTCACCTTCTAAGTGACACTGGCTCCAACGGGAAGGAAATATAGGTGTTTCGCCTCTTATTTCTTCTTATCTAAAATGTGGGCATGTTTAGTAGAAGTTGTTTGAGTAGACAAGATGAGCTGCAGATATGAGAGCAGAGCAGAAAGAGACCAGGCACATAAGGAACTTGTGAGAAGTTGGAAATACGGGACTTTTCAGGAATTCTGAGGAGTTTCCATTCAGCCCTAAGGACCACTGCTACCTGCCTGCGGTGGAGGGGAGGAGCGCTAATGCCTCACAGCAAGGCCTGGGACATGGATGTTCTATCAGGAAAGACACTAACAGCACTGAAAAACAGATCTAGAGTAAAGGGCGATGTAAGTGCTATTGTGTCCTGTTAAGCATTTCTTCCTTCTTTTGAATATCTTAGGTACATATGTATACAAAGCCTTACTAATCTTTTACAGTGACTAGCAGAGTGTCTTACCTGTGATAATTCAATAAATATTTGCCTTGTTATAAGCAATTTGTGCTTAGTTGTAAGTAGTTAAGAACATGCTTTTATGTACTCCTTTTCAAGTTAGCGTAATGCTACACTGCAGTGTCCTCAAAATGCTTTGAAATAAGGATTATGGTCAAGACCCAACATAAGGTATTGATGAATGAGCAAATCAATCCCTTTTAAGAGAGATCAGTTCTGTGTGGTTCACATAGAAACAGTCCAACAAAACAGTATAATACTGTATTAGCATTCTCTTTCTCTCTTTCTCTCTCTCTCTCTCTCTTTTTTAATCAAACCAAGCAGACCTTCATACTTGTATAATAGCAGTTGTAAATCTTTTGGGGGTCAGACCATTTTGGTAAGGCAAAAGTGTCAATAGACAAGTTATTACTATATTCCCCTCCTGAATTCTTAAAAAATGAACAGGAGGAATAAGGTTCTGATGAAATTTTAGTAAGGTATTTCAATCATTATTGACTCATCCCAGGAACAAAAATAAGGCTATTTTCATGTTATAAACATGAACACAGTAACTTTCATTCATCCAAACTAGCCAGCTAGCTACATTCCCCTCCTTCCAACCTTTCTAACAAGAGGCCATCCAGTATTTATTTATCTAATAATGAACTTCCAATATGCTCCCTAGTGCTAGATCACATTAAAACTAGTCTCCTGTACATTGCATTGTAATGTGTATTCAATTTTTGAATGAAATCATCTTGTATTTTCATAACATTTTATAATTTTTTAAAAAGATACTTTGATTTTTATATAGAGAGGAAAGGACAGAGAGAAAGAGAGAAAAACACATCAATGTGAGAGCAAAACATCAATTGGCTGCCTCCTGCACACCCCTCACTGGGGATCTAGCTCGTAAACCCGGGCGTATGCATGCCCTGACTGAGAATCAAACTGGCAACCTTTCAATGCATGGGATGGTGTCCAACCAACTGGGCCACACTGGCAAGGGCCAAACATTTTATAATTTTGATCAATTAACTAATTTAATTCTTATAATAAAGGTAGGATGCTGCTGATCTGTCTCCCGAGTTAATGAAATTTCACAGAATTTTAAGTATAGCTTTAGTAGCAACAATATTTCATTTTATTCAATGATTTCAAAGTTATTAGGTGTTGCACTCATAGCATAAGGCTGTTAGCTGAATTCTTCAAGTAACCGCAATAGATGTTCAACTATTTTTGGACAAATGAAATTCATTTTAGTCAAAGAAATCCATGATCTAGAAGACTCCTGAGTGCATATGTTGCAAACCATATTTTGAGAGTAAGAATATTATTTATGGCTTCCTCTTCAATAAGCCAGATGAAATGGAATTGGTTGTTATGCTTTTCTTTATTTAATTTTCCTTATTACTTAATTTCCTTATTACTTAAATAATTTTCCTGGTTACTTAATCTTCCTGACCACTTGTTTGTTTTGAAATTACTTACCTTGCCCAACACAATGAATATTAAATAACGAATTAGTGTTTACCACATTCAATTCTTATTGAAATATATAGAAATCTGTTCATTTGGGGACAATAATATTCTAATCTGATGTGTTCTAAAATTTTGCAAATACGTTAATGAACAGCAGGGGGAGTTCAAACTCTAGTATGAAGGTAAATACCTTCTAGTTGAAACCACTCTCACAGCACCACAGCTAAGTTTAAGATAAAAATAGCCATTACACTATTTTTTAAAGACCTGACACCCTAATATCCTCCCCCTTCCCAAAGGCTGTTGCAGTAAAATGGTATTGCTTTTTAAGTGGCACCTTTTGAGTTTTCTTTCCATATGAAAGAAGTCTGCCAAGCTAGATATTATTTCACTGTGAATTTTCCAGGCCTATAGCTTGTAAAAAATAGAATTGCTTCTAACACAGTGATAAGTGTAATGACTGTTTTCACCTTTGAAACTAAACTCTGATTTCAGTCTGAGGGTAAATGAGTAAAAACCAGAAATGACACCGTGGAGAGTTAGCTCTGAAAAAACTTCTGGATTAGTGATTGGCAAACCGCGACCTGCAGATATGGCCTGCTGACTGTTATTATTTTTAAAGAGACTGCACTGAAAGACTTCCATGCTTTCTTTTCTGTACTGTGTACTCTTTATGGCTGTGTTCTCCCAGTGGGAGAATTGAGTTGTAGCAGAGCCTGGCTGAGCATATCTACCATTGTGGCTCTTTACAGAGTAAGTTTGCCACCCTTAATCTAGATATTTAATGAAGCCCTGGACAAAATACTGACCCTTTTTCTTTCCTAAAATTTTAGCTTTTGAAATCATAAATTAAAAAGACCACTTCAGATTTTACCAGTAAGAATGACAAAACTGTGGATTTCAAAACACATTTGGTCTGAAATTAGGAAAAACGAATTGGGAGAGGAAAAAAAAAATCAACACACAATCTTGATTTCTTTTAGGTACAAAAATCACCAACACATTTTGTTCTCCATCTGCTCAAAATGAAAAAGACAACCAGCTCCTTTTTTTCTTTTCTTTTCTTTTTTTAACAAAGATAAGAAATATAAAAATCTAGTCATAAACAGCCTTCAAAGTACCATTAAAAACCAACTAGAGGGATCCATCTTTTGGAGGATTCATGAGTTCGGGACTTAAAACACTTAAATGACCGCCACGTTGTCGATTTCCCAATGGCTGCAGCGATGAGGAAGAGTGTACACAGCAGGTATAAGGGCCAGTTCCATCCTGTCGTCATCCAAAATGAACTTGACTCTCTTCAGATGCAGGATTCCTCTTCGGGATACAGGAAGTTGCCAATGTCTCCATGGCACTGAGCATCGTTGTCTCCATCCCGTATGAAAAGAGGCAGTTTCTATGGCAATACTGGTTAAGTGCCTATCATGCTGCACTAATATAGTGCAAAAATGTGCCTTCCATTCAGCAAAAAAGATGCAGGCAACCAGTTTGGATGTGGGGAAAGTAGAAACTTATCGTATCAACACAAGCAAAATTAGTTTTCCAGACAATAACCACTATAAAATACTGAACGTGAGGGCTCTTCTAAGATACTAGTACATGTCCAGCATTTGTACTTTGGAGAAAGACAAGAATTAAGTCTTATAAAAAGTCCTTGCCTCTGAAAAGCTACCATCAACCACCAAATGATGAATTTGCTCAACGAGTCTTCTGCTCAGCTTAGAGCATTAAAATGGCTTATTACCAGGTATGTAATCTGACATAATAATAGGTGTCATTCAGTGGAGGGTACATGATGTTAGGCTTGCCTATGATCTTGGTATAAGCTCTTCATGCTAAAATGTTTTCTATGGGTGAACACTGCAGACAGAGGCGTGTGTCGGCATTCCAAACGGCCACTCCCGCCACCATATGTTAGAGGTGAAAGTAGGTTTCATGAAAGATCACACAGACTCTCAGAAGGCAGCATGTATTCCACTCCGTCTCCTAGACCTCTCAGGAATCATGGCTTCTGTGTGAGTGGTATCGGCTTGATATCTCCAATGGCACTGTGATTTTCTCTCTTCTCAATGACGCTCTTCTGAAAAGGTACAGTGGGCGTTAACCCACACAGTTGGAATGGCTCTTCGGCCTCTACTGCCAAGTCAGAAAAGCTGAAGCTGGCTGCTGCCGGTATAAGTTATACTTTACATGTCTGCATCTCCATCATAGGCTAAGGTTAAAGGTTTCAGTCGGTTGTTCTGCCTTCTTTGGGGTTTCTTTGGCTTTTTGCTGTTAAAAAAATCATTAAAATTGGGAGAAAAAAATATAAATTTTCCATTGTAAATGTTGCTGTTTTAAATGAAAAAAAGTTGGAAACTTATTGATAAACCTAAATTGCTTCATTGCCTAAATTCAAACTTAATATTTTATTTTTCTGGTATCTTCTGAATAAACTTGAAACAGAACCCTTCAAATATGTTAGTATCCTATAGACTCTATAGGCTCTATAACAGCGGTTCTCAACTTGTGGGTTGTGATCCACAGGTTGAAAACTGCTAGCAAGATTGCCTAAGACCATCGGAAAACAGATATTTACATTATGATTCATTAACAGTAGCAAAATTACAGTTATGAAGTAGCAACGAAAATAATTTTAAGATTGGGGGTCACCACAACATGAGGAACTGTATTAAAAGGTCACAGCATTAAAAAAAGGTTGAGAACCACTGCATAGAGGATTAATTATCCAAATAGAATTCCTCTAGTACTAAGAACAAACATCATAGTGTAATCATTTATATTTGGCCAGAACCCTTTATAAATAATACATAATTTATAAATAATGCAGGATAGTTAAATAAGATCAGGTACTACCATAATGTCTTCCTCCAGTATTAATTCAATATAAACATCTGCTGTTCACCATCAGCATCTTCTTGCATAACCAAGAAGAATGTACTTGAGAAGATGGCCTGGAGCAGCGCTGGCTCACTTTCAGAAGCTAAATGACTTATCGATTTAGTAGTTTTTAGACTCTCCAAGACTAAAGTTATATTTATGTAGAACTTCAGATGAACGAGAAATAAATGTGGAATACTTATTTGAGACATTAGTTTGCCATTCCTGTGTTATGGTTAATTGAACGTGTTTGCTCTAAAAGAATAATAGTTTTTCCTCTGAGATGTTGAAATATTTAAACACTCACCAAGCTAGATAAATCATGGAGACAATAAAGATGAGTAACACAAATGCCCCGGCTGCTACACCGTAAACCCAGGTCTTTAGTCTTCCATCTACGAGGAATGGATATTAATCATTAATTCACATTAGTCTCGCATGTAAATGACAGTCTTTAACTATGACCAATGGGCCAGTTCACATATGACCACGTCCTTTCAAAACTCAAAGTGAATTATTGCTTAGGCACAATTTAATGATTAATGCAAAGCTGCTATTAGGACTTAGATGCTCCTTCATTAAAGATAGAAATATCAATGAAAAATGAATTAAAAGGCAATAAATAATATTTTCAATTTGAGTTCAGATTTCAAGTTACTGTGTCTCAATTTCTGCTGCTTATCTGAATTTTTCTTCAAATACAATATGTGCATAATGCTGCCCTTTCTTTCGATTTTCATTTTACTTTGAGATTGCGCTCACCAGAAAAGAAAAAAAAACCTGTAATGAGATTTCAAAGAAGTCCCACAACTAAGAATTGATGCAGACAGGCATTTGTACATAAACCTGGTCATTTTTACATTTTTTTTCCTAGGTAAACTGAAAATGAATATATTTAACCATCTG